>CAVNYN010204972.1:0-10443 GCA_963692815.1 Nyctanthes arbor-tristis
CCTATCTAGCACAAATCCAACCACAACTTCTGCCATTTTACTTCTTTTAAACAAATTTACTTGGTTGCAAGTTATAGCAGCAGAATGATGGTCCTCAGTATTTATAAACTTCATTAATTAGTTCCAAAGAAATTAATGGCATAGATGCAATTAGTTGATGCTTCCCTTGCTATTAGCACTTGTATCACACTAAGGAGAGAACATAATAAAATTAAAGATATATATATATATATATATATATTTTAAGCCTTTCTTTTTTTCTTTTTTTAAGTATTTGATACCCAAGAAAAGTCATTCGATCAAAAGAAAATAGAGGAAAACTAAGCAGAACCGAAAAAGAACTCAATATTAAGCTTGACACACTGAAGGCAACTCAATATTACTATTAAAAACAGCATTAATTAATTCTGATTCCTTGACACACTGAAGGCAACTCAGTCAAAACACACTTTAATAATTGGGTTTGCTAATTTCCGGTGGGTGTTGAAATATGTTTCTCTTTATTGGGGAACTTGAACTGACTTTTACATTTAAAAGTTAAAACATAAACTACTCAAAAGATTAAAAGAACTAACAGCAAGTATGAAACAAATTATAATAATCAAGATTAAAAGAAAATTTACAATTTTTAAAACCTTACCTGTCACCGTCGGCGAGGAGGAAGAAGCAGTGGGCGGTGGCCGGAGTTGGGCGAGGTCGATGGAGCCGCGGCTGTCGTCGTTGGTGAGGAGAGAAGAAGTGATGGCCAGATCAGTCGCCGATGGAACAGACAGCAGGGGACGAGGGGAGGCCAGCGCCTGTTTATTTTGCGTGGGAGAGAAGGACGAATGAAAGTGTGAGACTAGGGTTTGTTCGTGAGTGAGTGAAGAATGAATGAATGATTAATGAAAATTGAAAAATCTGATTGCCGTTTTCTCCTTTTTTTTTTTTCCTTGTGATTCAACTTTAATTTTAACTTACTAAAAATATATTGTAAATGCATTGCCAAGTGAGACGGTACTGCAGTTGGTGAAAACTTAAGATAAGTGGAGAAGGGTTCTGTGTTCGAGCCATGGCATTGTTATACGTTTTGTAACTTTTTTTTTTTTTTTTTAATTGAATAATTTGAAACCGGGTTTCGGGGCGGGGACAGGGGGGAACCTAAACCCGTCCCTGCCCCGTTAGAGATTTAGGGCACAACTTTGTGCCCCGTCCCTACCCCGTTTCCAAACGGGGCGGGGAATATTCGGGGCGGGTGCCGTTGGATTCGGGTTTTCGAGTTGATTCTGCCATTCCTATTTGGGAGTAAATATACATGCAAGAGATTTGTGTTGTAGGTTAGCAGTCCTTACAGCTACCTTTAGATAGAATTATATACATATTTTGATACGTTTTATTTTTATCATGTATTTGCTTGAATAGTTAGGTTGTAATCAATGTTAAGAGGGTGCTATCAAGTATTTGGGACTATATACTTTGTGAGTCAAGTCCTATGGTGATCTATGTTGCACAGACATCTCTAAGAAAGCTGTGTCCTTAGTGTAGATGCATTGAATGCTCGTGAGATACTTTTGAGGAAATTCCTTGAGCAAGTATTCAGTACACATGTGACCTGTCTTATGTGACAAAGCACAAAAATGAAAGTAATAATATATAGATTTTACACTGGAAATACTTGAATGTAGCATTAACAGCTGCCAAAATTCATAACTAATCATGCGAACCAGGTAAAATCCTCTACTGGAAGTAACAAAGAAAATATTTATCTTGTTGGGGGCATTTAACTAGTTCCAAAGTGGGACTGTAAGAAACATAGATGTGTATTTTTCTCGTTGGGCAGCGAGCTATTTATGAATTGGGTATTTGTAACTTGATTGCTTTCTGGACTCATACCTTGCGTAGTAAACGAGGAAGAAAATTCAGTGAACACCTAACAGGCCTTGAAGTATGTTATATATATATATATATTTTCCCCATTTAAGTTAGACGTTAGTGCCATTTAAGTTAGACGTTTAGCACTAAATACTTCATCAGAGTCTGCCTTGATATCATTTCTAGCTATTAGGGTGAGTGCGTGACATATCCGAGGTTTATTTGACCATGGATTTGATATTAGAATTCAAAATTTTGGTTCAACCTTAACCCTTTTATTTGTGATTATTATAATTATTTGAAGGGAGTTGTGTGATTATTTGATAAAGGTCTTTTGAGAAATGATTTTATGAAAATATACCTTTTCACCAGTAGGGTTGAGACATACGAAATCCACTTGCAAAATTATTTCATTGAGAGGATTGTAGTTGAGAATGTCTTTTGATAAAGTTCTCAACTTATTTTGTCAAAAGCTTTATCAAACGAGGGTTTACCATCATACATATGGATCAGGTTAAAGCTTAGGAAATTACGAGTATGTTGATATATTGTATAAAGATGCTGGTCAGTTTATGTTTACTTATCCATCTGATGCATATTTTACATTATCATTTGTATACCTCTATTTCAGGTTCATTTTGCTCGAGGTCAGGTCCCTAAGTCAGTATCCGAAATACGCGGGTATGCAACAACTGTTTTACATTCTAGTATGGTCTCTCTGCCTTTTGTTTTCACGTAATGGAAAAGTAAAATCCTTTCTCTTATTAAATTTGAGAGATTAGGTTGGTGTGCGGAGACATTACTGGAGGCAAAGAAGATCTTCCTATTCCAGTTACTAATTTGGTCGATGAGCCACCTATCCCGCCTAAAGGTTTGTGGTGCTGTTAACATCTTATTTACATTTTGTGCCGCATTTAAATTGAAGTGTTCTATTTTCTGTGTTTTTTTAAATTTTTTAAACATGAGGGATACATTAGTGGCTTGCTCCTCGGTCAACCGTTTAGCATGTCATGTGGTGTAAACTTAATTAAAAAAAAAAAAAAACAATATTGGGTGAATGCATAGCTTTAAAATTTTGCTGAATTTAGATCGTCTCAGAAGTGCAATTGCAATATTTTTTGGAAACTCACATGTTAGTGTTTATCCTATTTTGTTACGTTAGCATCTCATGTCATTTGGGTACATGTCCATGGTACATAGCTCATATGCAAGACCATATGTAAAAATTCCGATTACAGATAGTGGTGAACTATTGTTATTCCAAAACCGAAATTGGGGTTGCTAATCATGTTTGCGTATCTGGTGGGACTCATTTGTACTACAGAAATCTCAGTTCTACTCATTCTTTGTTTGTCTGGAAATAGTAATATGAAACTGATGGTGCTATGATTTATTTGGTTCTGCTGCACTTTTAAGGCTTTGACTAACACGATGATGGAACATGAGTCAAAATTGACAATAGAAATATGCTAAACATGCCCGAGAAATAGATCAAGATATACTTTGCATCTGTTTGCAAGCCAATTCTATTTTTAAATAAAAATTGGTGGAACCAATTACATTCACATATTTCATGGGACTCACATCTATTGCACAAATCTACATGTACTTACATGTGCTGCACAAATCTTCACCACTCAACGCTACTTATTCTCTCTCTTATTTCTCATTAAAATGAGTTGGCAAACGGGCACACTGCGTCTCATTTACTTTTTTTCATTAGTTTGAGTTACAAAAGCTTTGGCATCATGTTGACATTTGATTATTTAGTATGATGGTTCTCATCTCTGTTGCCCTAATCTCTAAATTTTTTTCCCTTAAATTCCAAGCCCGTTTTAGTGCTCTATTTCTATTTCAAGGTGTTCTTTTGTTGTTTCAAATTAGAAATAGGTCAAATCAATTTGGCAATTACATCCTTATATATTTTTTTGTATCCTTATGTACTAAAGAAACATGCATAATTCCTTTTCACTTCTAATTTCTTATTTTGAAATAGAAATAGAAAGCTAGCTTGGGCTAAGTTTAGGTGAGATCCCCACCCTGGGGTTGGGGGGAATAGATATTCGTCAAACCAATTTCATTCGCATATTTTGTGGGACTGACAAGTGCTACATGAATCTCTACTATTAGTTTTTACTCATTCTCTTCTCATTTTGAAATAGAAATATATTGCTAATGGGAGTTCAGGCCTTGATCCAAAGTATGAAGGGCCTCCTTTCTGTTGTCCTTTTAAAAAGGGGAGGGGGGGTTCAAATGGGCCTTTGTCATCAGTATTTATAAATTTTTAAAAAATGTGGATTGCTGACTGGATGCACTATTATTTATTAGCTTTTGAAAGTTTGTCTTTATATTCAACTTTGCTAAAATTAGTACTAAGTTTTTTTTTTTTTTTTTTTTTTTCTCTTTTCTTGTTTCCCAATTTTCTTTTGACAGATATTCGATTGGCACCATTAGACGATTTTATCATATATTTTAGTGTACTCTATTAGATGTCATTGAAACTCTATGATATATTTGTTCTTTGATTTCTGGTTCAACTTTCTCATTATTGTTATTCACCAGATGTTGCTTTGTTTTTCCCCCTTCTTTCTTTTCTTTTACTTCCTCTCTCTCTCTTTTTTTTTTTTTTGCCTTGGGTGTTTATATAGGTTTCACCTACATTAAGGATATGAAATTTGCAAAGAGTATAAGCCGCCCAACGAATTCCCCCCATGGATGTAATTGTCAAGGCGATTGTACTGATCCCAGAATCTGTGCTTGTGCTAAACTTAATGGAGGTGATTTCCCATATGTGCAAAGTCATGGAGGGAGGTGAGAAACTTATTGCAATTAAGTATCTAAGGTGTTGACAGTCTATATTAGTCCAATGCTTCATCAAAATATGCTTGGATTCTGTTTTTTGGTTAGAGATGGGAACTGGGAGGGACAGGGCTGGTAGAGTTGTCCTGTCTCTACCTGTTGAGTTTTTTTTGGAAGCAGGTGGGATGGAGTCTGGTTGAAACTGCTGGGAGCTGAAAAAGAAAAACTCTATTTACCATTTTTATTTTTATATACTCTCTTGGTCCCACTAAGATAAGCTTGTATTCCTTTTTTGTCCTTTCCAAATTATAGGCCACTTTCTTTATTGTGGGTAGTTGAAATGTTAGTTCACTCTTATGTCCCTATTTAACGTGCATGGTTATCAACAAAATAAAACTTTTAAAGTGAAAGAAGTAATAAATTAACGGGTATATTAGTAAAATGTTCTTAAATTTTATATTTCCAACAACATTAATTGAGTTTTCCTTAATCATAGTGAAAAAAAGAACTTGCCTATCTTAGTTGGACGGAGGGAGTACAATTTTTATTTTAATTAAGATTCCGTTTGGAATTGATTTTGTAACATGTCAAGAATTAAAAATCTAACCATTGGAGTTGTGGCCACGTGGAAAATTCTGCAAATAACTATTAAGTACTGACAAATTGAAGTGACAAGAAGTGAAGTCAAATAATTTTATTCCCAAATTGCCCTTTACAATTCCAAAATTTCCAGGAACAAGACATAGTGTGGTTGTTGGAAGTTAGCTAAAATGGGAACAAGACATGAATTATAAGCCTGAATGAGCCAGGTGTGGGCCTGTGTTCACGTGGGTTTGACCTTTATTGTCTCTTCCAATTGTCAGAATTTCGATTCTCATTGGAGGAATTGCGTTGAGTATTCTCTGCTCTGAATGGAGGTGGGGTGGGTGGGAAGTTTTGCTCTCCATGCTCTTGGTCTAAGTTCCAAGGAATGGGGAAGTTGCCTTTTCTTCCTTCTTTTTTTTTTTTTTTTTTGGTGGAGGGGGGTGGGGTGGGGTATTAATTACTCTTTTATTTCTGGTAATCTGCTTTCTTAGCTTACTTCAGTTTTCCTATTCACTTATTTTAGTACCTCATTTTGACAGAATCCATCCAGAATGACCTCTTTCCTGTAAACAGTGAGGTTCTGCCCCCCCCCCCCCCACCCAGGTTCTCTTTTTTTGGTTTTTGGTTGAAATGCCAAAAAAGAACTGTGGTTGGAGACCAAATGCCCTCAAACATTAAGGAACACAGTTTCTTAATCTTCTTGCCCTTCTAATGCTAATTCATGGTAACTATTGTCGTATTTTTTCTATTATTAGTTTGGTTGGTTTGCTGGTAGTTGTGGCAGTAGGGGTGGACTTTTGGTGGGAATGAATTGAGTGTCCTTTAAGATGGTAACAATACATTAACATTTTTAAGGAAATGGCAAGGGAGTAATGGCGGTGAAGTAGAGTGAAATAATAATTTGGGAATGAAATGATCTTTTCTTTTTCAAGGTTTCTCAAAGTAAGGTTATGAGTGAGTTTTTATAGTAAAATTATGCTCTTTTTGCTATTTTGGAAAGGAACTCTTATTTTTGTAATTACGTTGTTACTTCGGTATATTTTTGCAATTTGCCTATTAGACAATGTGAATGTCTTTCTCATTCTTGATTGAATTTTGATTCCTCCTCTAGGATGGAGCCTCAGTTTATTGGTCTAAAGCTTTCTTAGACTCTACGCCAGCAATTTTGATCAACTACTTTTTTGTATCTTACCATTTCTTTGCCATTTGAGTTGACAAATTAGAGATTTTCATCACTGTCACCAGTTACTGCAAGGAGGAAAAGAAACATATGACATCTTTGTTTAAAGGGTATACATAGCACCTTGGGTCTTTAACCTCTCCAGCCTTTATTCTAGGGTTCTTAAAATTGTCAAAGTGGTTAAAGGTTTTGGTCTTGGTTTACCAATATTTATGAATGGTATGGACTTGGTTTGCCTTATTTTTGAAAGGTTTGGAAACTTATCTACATCTAATGGACAAATTAACCAAATTGGTGAGATTGCCCTTCTCAAGATGGTATGACAGTGCTTGCTATTTTTTAGATTGTTTGTACTGCAACTGCTAGAAACTAAAGTTTAAGAACCAGAGAATAAAAGTTTGTAAAGTTTAGGGTAGCCAGTTGCTATTTACCCTTGTTTTAAAATGCTTGTTAATTATTTTGCAAGTTTAGTAACTTCAACATTTTTCTTTCCTGATTTATCTTTGCCAGACTGATTGAGCCAAAGGCTGTTGTGTTTGAATGTGGTCCTAATTGTCGCTGCGGACCGAATTGCGTGAATAGAACATCTCAGAGGGGGCTTAAGTATCGGCTAGAGGTTTGTTTTCACAATTTTTTGTAACTTTTTACTGCTTTGTTCTTAGAAGTAGGTGACCTCAATTTTATCATTTACTCTGTTTGCCAGGTGTTTCGTACTCCAAGGATGGGGTGGGGTGTAAGATGCTCTTCCGATCTCTTCTGGGGCCCCAGTTTGTGAATATATTGGTTTGCTTATGAAGACGGATGATCTTGACCCTGCTGCTGACAATAGTTATGTCTTTGACATTGATTGCTTACAAACAATGAATGCACTGGATGGAAGGGAGGTAAATAATGCAGACATTATTGTCAATGTAGACATTATCCACTCTTCAACCATCTGCTTCTCTTTTTATTTATTTATTTATTTATTTCTAGCTACCCTAAACATGCAGTTATTACTTGAGACTAATGCAATTAGATATTAGTTCAACTCATTTTGACTTACTGAATTGGAAGATTTTTATTCTAATATCACAATAGTGAGCTCAGGACACTAAAAAAAAATTGGTGGCGCGTGCAATATGATTCTCTGCTTGTATTTGTATTTTACACTGTTATAATTTTAGGTTTGTAGTTAAATTTGCTTAACCCTAGGGAAAAAAATTTAAAATCTTTACTTTATAACAGAATTTTAAATTTATCTTTAACATGTTCATTGTCGATACTATGTTTCTATGAAGCACCAGTAGGAGAGCCATTCATTTGAAAATGTCCCGAGTCCAACACACTGCTGATATGTTGATTAATTAATATTTTATTTTTTTTGATATATTAGTAAAGATCTCTTGATTGGGAAAAAAATTGATTGGAAAATTTTTTTTCTTTGAAATAAAACTAAACCTATTTTAATTTTTAATAGAGTTGGTGCAGGACCCAGTTAAATAGAATTGACTAATTGGATCCTTTGACCATAATAAGTGCATTATATTATTTTCTGTGTGCGCATGTTAAAGCCGATAGGGTAACTGCTATTTCAGTACATTAGGGTTTCAAGCCTGTTTCATTGTTTTGCTTTGCAGTTCCAAGAGTGTAAATGTTGTGATGCTGCTGGATGTAGCATCAGCCACATTTTAAATTTCCACATTAATTTTCCTTCGTTTGTTAGTTTTTGACCAACTACCATAGGCATATGTTGCCCCCACATCTATTAGTAACTTGTCTGTGGAGTGGCAGTGTCCTTTTTGTTTCCGACACTGACATGCCCGATCCACGGGAGTTTTGGTGCTTCATAGGTGCTTATATGTATCTTGATGTGTCCGACTAAATGCGAAATATGGCTGAATGCAAATTATGTTTTATCAGATGATGCTTGATGAGATGATTTCTGAGTATTGAAATGTTCTTGGGCATTATTCAATAGTCAATACCCATTAAATAAAGTGAGATAGTTTTTAAGGTTTTTTGTTCATTGACTAGGAATTATGCAAAATAACTTTTCTGGCACTGACTTGCATATCTTCTCTGGTCTATTTGTTTATGACGATTTGGTTCATGAACTTCCCAGAGTCGACTACGCGACGTTGCTTTGCCATCTCATGTGGGGAAAGTTGATGAAACATCTGAGAGTGTACCGTTCTGCATTGATGCGGGGAAGACTGGCAACTTTGCTAGGTTCATCAATCATAGCTGTCAGCCCAATTTGTTTGTGCAGTGCGTGTTAAGTGATCATCATGATATTAAACTTGCTCGGATTGTCCTTATGGCTGCTGACAATATACCACCACTGAAGGTTCTCTCTCTCTCTCTCTCTCTCTCTCTCTCTCTCTCTCTCTCTCTTGTCTGGATGCTGAATAATTTTCTGAAATGCTATTGAAGTGCCAATGGAGGTTAAGTTCAAGTTATAGTGACTTATCTTCTGATTATTAATCTGTAGGAACTTACATACGATTATGGATATGCACTGGATAGTGTGGTAGGGCCTGATGGTAAGATCCGGCAAATGCCTTGCTACTGCGGTGCTGCAGAATGTAGAAGGCGTCTTTTCTAGATTCATCTAATTCAATTTCATTGCCTTCAAGCGGATAGTATAGATGGTAATTACTAACTACAGTTGTCAAAGACTGCTGGTTAAAAACTCAAATATCTAGTAAGGCCAAGCAAGCTGTCAATACAAAAATTTTGGGTACTGTTGGAGGCGATGAGACTAACGGTGTAGGTGGTGTTATTGATGGATGTGATCAAATGTTAAGCGCACGGCGTGTATTATCTAATATGTTGTCACTAATGCTGCTTTTATTGTGCTGATGGTTATTGGGGGCGCAGGTCTTCTTACTGGTCCTTGTACATGTATGTTGAGCAGCAGTTTAAGAAATACTACGATCTTTTTGAGATGAAATGCAAAATAGTTACATCTTTTTGTGCCTAATGCTTGATGGAATGGAATGCATGTTTTATTTGTCTATTGACCAAAAGCTGGCTTGAGCCTAGCGATGTCCCGGCTATCTGTCACTCTTATCACTTTGCAAGTTTTGCCTTATGTTGAGAAGATACAAGCATGCTAAAAGAACAAGGCAGAGAGAGTTGAATGTGAGTTTTCGTTGGTATACTGTTTTCTTTCTGGTGAAATTTGGTTATAAGATTTGAAATATTTTGTTTGCAATGAATATCTGTGAGAGAGTGAGAGGCAGAGAGTTGATAAATATTTTTTTAAAGGCATGTTAGATTTAATAATGCTATAATTAATGGGCTAGGTGCATAAAAGCCAAATGAAAATAAATAAATAAGGAACTACATCACATGATTAAATTGTTAGTTGGATGTTTTGCATATACGATGATGTTCATGATCTAGTTTCTAATAAATGTCCCCCCCCCCTTTAATAAAGGGGGAGATAGGGGAGGGATGGGTGAGGTTTCAAATTGAATTTCATACCTGAAAACTTGAGTATTCAACAACTATAACACAATTTGAACTATAAGATTAATTAAAACTTTGTAGTTTGAATATTACATATTATTAATAAATAAAGTAAAACCTAATTTGAAAATGAGGATAGGATTGTTGCGAACATGAAATTGTAAAAATTATAAAAATTTATTTGAATTATTTAGAAAACTTGGGCATTTATAATTTAATTTTATCTATTTATTTTTTTGTTGAAAGGAAATTTAATTTTAGTTTGATAAGAAAAGGATCTTGAATTTGAATTAATCATTTAGGACTAAAATTAAGTTAAAAAAATTAGAAGTATCAATTTATTTAGAAATTAAATGAATAAATTTTGTTTTTATTTAAAGTATTAGGATTAGGATATTAGGGAAATGTAAAAATAATGTTAAAGTAAAAGCTTTACTTTTAATCCTTGAGTCTATCTTACGGACACCACATTTATAGTTTGCATACTATTTTGACCTCCAACATTACCGGAACAAGTTTAACGTTTTTTGGGGGGGGGGGGGGGGGAAGTGGAATTTACCGTTCAGAAAGGT
>CAVNYN010204972.1:10463-21063 GCA_963692815.1 Nyctanthes arbor-tristis
CCCCCCCCCCCCCCCCCCCCCCCCCCCCCAAGTGGAATTTACCGTTCAGAAAGGTTTATACTTTCTCATTTAACATGGTCAGGCTTGTGTTGGAGAACCGATGTGGGATTGAAGGATTGCCTGTAGCAAAGCCTCCTTTCACCACGCTCCCAGCGCAAATTTTGGGTTCCCAACCCGCCCCCCCCAACCACTAAAATCAATTTTAATGTATGGTGGAAGGGGTCTCTTACCTTTAACATCCCCCCCAACCCAACTATATTTCTTAATATATATATATATATAATATTAGTGTTCTAAAAAACGTAAGGTGTGGAAAAGCGTTGACCCGAAACTTTAAATATTGTAAGTTTAAACTCGCATAAGCGACGACTAAGCGTTAAAAAGCGTTTTACATTTTTTTATTTTTAGAATCAATATAAAACTATTAGTTAATTGAAATTAATATATACTAACTATGTACAAAGACATCAATTGTAAATATATACATTCAATAAATGACTTTTACTTCAATTTCATAACATAATGTTCGTATTTTTCTCACGTAAGTCATCATTTACTTTTCTTTTTTGATATTTTGTTTTTCCTTCATTGTTTATTTCTTATATGGTAAATTACTCTTTTCGGGATATTTTAGATATTTATATTAACCTTTTAACTTGAGATTAATTTTAATTGGATCTCAAATGGTAAAAATAAAAATAAAAGAGAAAAAATAAAAAAATTTAAAAAAGGTGGCTTAATTTACGCCTAGGCACGCTTTTTCCACACCTAAGCCCGCTTAATTTTGATTAATTGGTCAACGCTTTGAGTTGATAAGCTTTTTTCACGCTTTTTGCCAAAGCAAGGCATTTTACCCACGCTTCGCGTCTAGGCGCCGCCTAGCGCGTTTTTTAAAACACTGATATATATATATATATATATATTAAAAAATTAATATATTTTGTAAAAAATTGGATATCAATTGTATCATAAAAAAAGTAATGAAAAAATAATATTTTATAAAAAATTGAATATCAATTGTATCATTAAAAAAAGTAATGATAAAATAATTTGTAAAAATTTTTTAAAAAATAAACAAAATTCTTTAATATGTTTTTCCACCGTTTTTCTGGAAATAAGTTTTGTTCCCCTAGTTTTTTCCTCTTAGCTTTTTCCCCTCCACATTAAACTTGTTCTTATCGTAGCTATTTGGAGGCAGGGTGGGTAATTCGTGGGTTTTGATTTTTCAGGTGCAGCCTGGTATTTGCTTTGATAGAAATGCCCCCATCAGCCATTTTGGTTCTTTGATAAAGTCATTTTGGTTTTGTAGAAAAATTGGATCCAAAGGGGGACAAAAAACGAGTCATTCTATAGAAACATATTAGGCTCTAAAAACGGAGCCCGAACACCAATTAATGCATGCCATATCACCTGACAGAGGTGATGTGGTGTGTATTGAAACATAGCCTGATATATTTCTATAGAAATTCATGACAAAAAACTGAAAACTTTTTGTGATTATTTTATTTATAAAGTAAATGTTTACTTTATAAATAAAATAATCCAAAAATGAAAACCTTAGTGATTAACATATTTAGAAACTAAAAATGATTAAAAAGGGCAGTTTGACGCATGACATAAAATAAATAAAAAGATATTATGTCCAAAACTTCATGGGACAACTGGCAACGCAACGGGAGATAAATAAATACAAAAATACAGTTGTTTTGGGAAATCATTGTAATAACCTTTTCAATAACGGAAGATATCTAAATTTTCTAAGAAGGGTCTCCTCTCCTTACCCCGTGTGACTGCATGGGATTGGGTCTTGGGGACCCTCCTTTATAGTAGGACACGGAAGATATCCTTGGATTTACTGGAAATCAAATGTGGTTATCTCCCATCTACAGAAATTGCATACACAACAAAATTCCGGCAGAAATTTGTGAGCCAATAAAATTCAATTAAAAAGTACAAGATTGACCGGCTCATCGAGACGATCGCGGTCGACAAGATCATAAGAATGTTGATGGATTTATCATAGAGGAGAAGAGGTAAGACACACGGTGGTCGTGATTTTTACCTCTCTACTCTTGGAGTGCTGGAAATTTGAAAAAATTTATCTAGTAATATGTGCAATAAAGGAATCCATTTCATTGCGAGTAACACCACCTTTCTTAACTGATTGCTTTACCGCATCACTTAGCTCTGCTGCCCTCTGTCTCATCTCTTCTCCTTCTACTGAATCTATCAATCTCCTTACAGCTTTCTCGACTACGGTTGAGGACACGTCTTCGTCTCGACGAGCCCAATCCTGAACTTGGAGGCCGATTTTTAGTACCTTTGTTATCAGGACCGCGTTTCTTGGTTGGTCCGAATGCATCGGCCAAGCCGCCATTGGCACTCCCATGCTGATGAGATCGGAAGAGCACGAATTCCATCCGCAATGACTCATGAAACCACCGGTCGACGGGTGCCCCAGAATTTCCAACTGGGGTGCCCAGTCTCTTATGATTAGTCCTCTTCCTTTAATCCTCTCTTCATACCTATCGAATATAAGATTTAGTAACGTTAGTCAAAGTTCTTGAGTTCAAATCTTGGCTTAAAAAAGGTTAGCTTTAAAAGGAAAATGCCTTAACATAGAAACATCTCAAAAAAGGTGTTTTACTTTATGCATTCATACCCTTGTGGCAATGGAGCTCTCCTGATATCTCCTTCAAACACATCTCCTTTATCTGCATCTCTCAATACCCATATGAACCTCTGTTCACTCTTTTCCAACCCGAGAGCCAGCTCCCTGATTTCTTCATTGGAAAATGAAGATGTTGATCCGAATGAAACGAATATCACCGAATTCCCAGGTTGTTTGTCAAGCCATTCTAAGCATTTGTGATCATTTTTCGCGCCCTTTCTCTCTGGTAACTCCACCGGGTTAAAGGGTCCTATAGCCCAGAGCTTGTCTGTTCCTGTTGTTGAGGGGAAAAAATCGAAGTTTAAGATAGAATTCCAAGATTCAGTATTGCCTTAGATCCCATAATTATTTAATCTTAAACAATCAATTCATTACCTGTTGTCTTTTCTTTCGCAAGCAAATCAAGATACCTCCCTTCGATTACTCTGCTCGCATTGTAAAGATCTCCGGAATTGAACTTCTTCGCCTCACTTTGCAATTTCGAAATATCTGAAAATTCTGGTGAAAAGCAACCTTCTGAAGACGGAGCTTCTTTTATAGCCTCAGCTTGGGGCTGAAGGGCAGGTTTTCCGGCAGCTTCCCAGTAAAACGAGTACAAAGAAAAAGCCGATATGCTATTAAAACAATAGGATTCGGCATTTGATACAGAATTTATGTCTTGAACAACACAAGTCATCAGAGAGTCATAAATGACTACTACTCTTTGCACTTTGCTTGAAACTCTGTTTACGAACTCGTAAAGAGGCTCGCTTAGATGGACCGTCGCTTGAAATGCCGGAAGGAGTTGGGAGGGAAATTTAGTGGCAGCATTGGGATCAGGGGGAGGGTTGTACACGACGCTCTTCCGATCTTGGGAATTCATGGAAATGGATATTGGCAATGGATAGTGGGTCCCAACCATGGACTCGAGTCTTCGCCTGGCGGATGTGTACGGGGGCGCCAATGTAATGGACCGGTATGTTGTAGGCGGAGACGAGGCGGGATAGGTGGAGGAGCTGGTTGAGATGGCCTTGTGCCGGTAGCGGCACCATGACGACCACCACCGGAGCCTCTTCCGTGTTATTTTGGTAACCATTTTGGCCCGCCATTCTATCAAGTTTTGATACTCAAACATTGTTTTCGAAGTATATATAATAGTGTCCCTTTGCAGCCACAAATTTTGGCCTGTATGGATTCCGCGGTAAAGTCAAAGTCGGCCTATTATACTTGTATGACAGCGCTTACGTTAGCTCGTAGCTATTGTATGCATAAAGAAAAGTAGTTTTGTTTACTAAATGGGGAGAATAATTAACCATTTCTAACTTTTATTTGTAATAAAAGCAAAGAGAGTTTAAATGTAATAATAATTATTGTATCAGATGGTTACGAGAGCTTCCAGGATTTCCCATTTTCAATTCATTTTATCTTATAAATATAAAGCTATTAATGAAAGGGCTTGTTCTAGTGGTAAAAGCACCTATTACCCTGTTGTTTCCTTACTATTTGTTGTTTTTGTTTTGTGTCCTTATTTGTATTTCACTTTCTCTACTCCGAGTCATGGTGTCCGGGTGGGCTTACTATTTGCCCCTTTATGCTCTACTCTGATTTTAAAAATAAAAGTAAATAATAATAATAATAATAATAATAATAATAATAATAATAATAATAATCCCCATCGGTTACAAATACCCAATTTGCATTAAAATAATAACAATAATAATATAATGTTGTCGCCAATGAGACCTTAGCCAAGTTAGTTAGGGGGCTAAGGTTGAGACCTTGGGACGTAGAGGTCTCAAGTTCGATTATCCCCATGTGGGGTTTGTCTACATTTATATGTAGTTTGTAGTTTCCTGTATATGAGTTTGTATTATTGATTTCTTGTAGCATTGTCGATTTCTGTGCGCTGTGTTTCAGAATGATATATATATATATACACTTGTACTGCTATAATGCATATGATAATTATACTTCAAAAATAATAATAATATAATGTTGTCAAAGTTCAATGACAAGAACAATTTTGATTTGTCTCCCAATGCTTTTGACTGTTTCTGGTCTCAATTGAAAGTGAATTTCATGACGATGTTTCCTTACTGACCTGGTAAACCAATTTTCAATAAGTTGAATTATAAAGTTATTCAAATCAATGTATAAATAAGTGTATATGATCACCAATTGGCGCAATTATATATGATTTTCTTATAGATCAATTAGTACAATCTAAATACCTGACTACTAGATGAAATTTTAATTTGATTTACGTCTCCAACCTTTCAAAATTGGCATTATTAATTTCAAATCTCTCCCTTTTAGCTCGGCCATCATTTTTGAATAAAGTTATAGAGTATGCTGAAGCCATTATGATTACTACATTTTTAACAGTAAGTTCAAATTATAAATGACATGTTGGTTCAAAAAAAAAAAATTATAAATAACTTGTAGGATACTACACATAACTTGTACTTCACTCAATTGAAAAATTCAATTTTGTGCTCTAAATAAAAGTGAGGCTTATTAGGGGGATTTAAATCATCACTATTTAATTTGTCTTTCATCAACTTTTAGTACTTTTGGAGCACTATATATTTTTATTGGCAAGAAGGGATGTTTGGTAACAATGATATAGTAGGTAAGATGCAAATTGAATAAATTGAAGAAAATGTTTAAAAGATAAAATAAGAAAAAAAAAATTGCAAAAATGGAAGTGTATGATCCCTGGATTATTGCCTTGTAATATGAACAATGAAGGATTCCATCTCATTGCGGGTGGCACCATCTTCTCTAACTGATTGCTTTACCGAATAACTTAATTTTGCTTCCATGACTGGCTCTGAGGGAGTGCAGATGATGCGATCGTATAAGGTCTCATCATCCAAAGGGCACCAAATCTTTTCGGTTATATAGATGTGATGCTAAAATTTTTGAAAATATTTCAGAATGTCATTTGTTAAAAAATACGCATGTGTAACACTAATTTTCGAAAAGCTTGGCTAATTAGCACCATCTACCCCCTAACGTTTGAATTTTCTGTATTTTTTGTCCCAATTATTTCAAACCTAGCAATTACACCCTCAATTTCAACCTTTCTTGCGCAATCTAGCCCTACCGCCATTTTATGTTAGTTTGACCATTGAATAGTCAGTTTTTTTTACTAAAAGATCAAGATACCCTCAAAATATTAAATTACATTTGACTTTTTTGGATTTTCAAATATTTTTTTAATATTATGTTTTAATTAGTGAAGATCCCATTTAATTTTCAATTTAAACGAATCAAATTGTTCTAATTTCTTTTGCTTTAGGTTATTTTTTACTCTTTCATTTCTTTAAACTTTTAATTTCATGTGAACTTTTTTGTTAGTACTAGTTTTAAAAAGAGGGGTTTGGGAAGAATAATTTTTTGTTCTAATTCTTTTGATTTTCAATCTCTCAAGATTTCTAGGGCATCTTTGTCTTTTAGGAAAAAAGTTGATCATCTAATAGTGATATACTAAAAGATTTTAACGAAAGTGGTAAATTGTGTCAGAATAGTTGAAATTAATGGTGTGAGTATCAGGTTTAAAACAATGAGAATGAAAATTACAACAAATCTAAACGTATGGGGGTTGATAGTACTAATCCAAACTAATATTAACAATAATTATCTCGTGCATTGATCATGTGGATATCTTTTTTCCATACCTCTTCCGATCTCTATAAATTAACAAAGAAAATCCTAGTGCAGGAATCACGGTTATTGATTACAACTTAAAAGATGCAAGAACGTGCTATATTTTACATAGTAAATGCTGAGACAATGTTTTGTGAATTTCGAAGGTCAATTCTTTGTCATTGTTTTGTGAATTTCGAAGGTCAATTCTTTGTCATTTTGATTCGTATAGGACGAGAGAATTTATATCTTATGAAAAAGTTGAAAAACCTCTCGAGTGTTTTGTAATAAAACTTTTCACCTTATTGGATGTTTCGCAACAAAACCTCAAGGAGGTTTTTTAACATTGCTTTTATATCGTATATAGGCACATTATATTATACATCAGATTTGTTTTGTTAGACCAAGGGTAATAGCTCAAGTGGTAAAGAACCGATCTTGAGTTCATGTTTATACTCCTCCCCGAAGTTCCTCCGTTTGTATTTAAAAAAAAAAAAAAAAAAGAACAACATTTGTTTCGTTGCCTTCACAGGTATGGTATAGATGGATATTACTACCTACGATTATCCAGGACTCTTGGTTAAAAACTTAAATATATACCTTGTATGGCCAAGCAAGCTGTCAAAAATTTTGAGTACCCTTTATTGGATGTGATGAAATTGAGCATTATACGCCGCGATGCTGATGGATGTCATGTGATGCAAAATTACAGAGATAAAGGTGTGTTTGTGTGTAAATATGTTATAGAAAGAAAGTTGAAAGGAGATGTTTATAGACAAGGAAAGTGTTAGTCCTTTTATAGTGTCCAATGGATATCATTTTATGGAGTTCACTGCTACTGTCGTAGCTAGAGGGGGCCATCATGGGCCTGGGCCCCCCACAAATTGGGAAAAAAAAAATTTTTAGCTTGTAAAAAAGAAAAAAATTATATTTGTAAGGTAATTAAGTCTTGTATACTATACGTTTCACTCTTCCGGCACATCCCTTCAATAACATTTGGCTCCCACTGCATACGTGGTAGGTATCCAGTGAACACATTGAGGAGATGATATCTATAAAATAGTGTCCAATGAATACCATAGAATATGTGAGGAAAGTACAGTTCACATTATCATTTTCTGTTAAAGGCGAGTCCCTTGACGGTTACAAGATACAAGACGTTAATTCCCTGTTTGCGTGGCTATCTCAACATCTTTTCCAAGATCTCTTGCCTTCCACGATGAGTCATCACCATGCTACCCCTCTCGAATCATGAAGAGGAACAAATTTAATAACAAATTAAGTCAATTCACTTGTCGATTTTTTATTTTACTTATAGGGTGGAGTATGGTATTTGTGGGGTATCAAAATTTTGTTCATGCAATCGTGCCAAAAGAACAAGACCACTAGAACAAGCAAAATTCTAGTATTCTACAAATAACATGCTCTATTCTATCAGCAAAATGAAGACCCGTTATATGTGAATATGTCATTTATTCATATATTAAATAAATATATCTCCTACACGACGCTCTTCCGATCTTATTTTTATTTTTTTATATGGTAGTAAATCTTGCTACAGCTATTTATCAAAAAAAAAATCTTGCTACAGCTGGTAATAAATATTTATTTTACGTCCAAGATTTTTTTTTAATTTTTCAATAATCAAGTGGGACTGGACACAGCCTTTATGATGTATCTTCACGTGATTTGTTATGCGGTTCCGATTCTCTTGACCGATCTGATTCGGCACGTCCCCAAATATGTAAAATAATATTACATTCCCGCTATTTTTGGCGCCTCAGTATATAATATCATATTCTTCCTCTCCATCGTCTTTTCTTATTATCATAGATACTAGTTTGAGTCGGTTTGGCAAAATGGCTCGGCTCGTTTGCACTTGGTTTGGATTTGCCAGCCGGCGAGCTGAGGTCGGCTTACTGAGAAAAAAATTATGTTCGCACTCAGGCTAGGGCTCGTATTTTTGCTAGCCAAGCCCGAGTCAGCTGACGAGCAGCTTGTGAGGTTGTACTTTTGACTAGTCACTCATCCGCGACTTGTTCGCGCTTGGAATCGCGTCCCAATCAGCACGAACCGAGCAAAGCTTAGTGAAATGAACTTTTGACCCGCGAGCCATTTTGCCATCCCTAACTTTGAGTATGTGTTCAACAAGTTCATTTTCATTTAAACTCTAATTATATTGTTGATTGTAAATTTTATTGTTATGTGTTGAATTAATCAATACCATTATTAATTAATCAGATAGTGAATGAAAATAATTATCATAGATGCTTAAACGCAAGTAATAAAAAGGGGAAAAAGAGATAGCACGTGTAAATTTTGTTAGTTTGAACTTGATATTTATTACATTGAGGTTCATAATCATGAACTAAATTGATAATAAAAGATTAATCAAAGTTTTCTATTTTGTATTTTACCTATTGTGGTGATTTAAATTTATATATTAAAAATTGATATATGAACAATTAAATAAATATGTAGAATCTTTGGATGTTTATTATTAATTTTAATTTGAAAAGAACAAGAATAGGATTGAAATTATTATTTAGTACCAATTGAATTACAACTTATTAAATGAATTAATTAATTTAACAAGATTAGAATTAGAATATATTTTGGAAAAGTAAAAAAAAAAAAAGGTATAAAGTAAAATTTTAACGTAGAATTCTTGAAACGCAATGATCTTATAGATGATATATTTATACTTTGCATATTATTTTGACGTCAAAATATTGATGTAGTTATCAAAAGGAGAAAAGAAAAATAAAAATAATAAAAAAATAAAAATGTTGATGAAATGTGTTGTTTTGGACCAACTGAAAATTGGATTTTGACACATTTGTCATATAAACTTCGTGCGCAAACCGCTAAAGCAGTGATATTTGCCCATGTGAGTGTAGCTTATCTTGCCCTAATACCGACCTAGTAAATCAGGAACTCACTTGTTTTATAACAAATGATGGTATATCACGTCAATATAGGAGTAAGATAAGCTGTAACTGTGATTCTAAGTAACAGATAAATAGGACAATACAGTTGTTTTAAGATATCATCATTGAGGTTTTCTCAAACAAACAAAAAAAAAAAAAGGATATCATCATTGTGAAACATCTTCAATAATGGCAGATACATTAGATTTACTGGTAACTGCATGTCGTCGTCACCCGTTTATGAAAGTTGCAGAAGTCTTGTTATTGTACCATCCATGTACCATCCATGTAGCACCTCGTTGGCTTAGAGGTCGGCCCTACAACCTGAAAAGTCACAATTGACACCTACTGTAACACCCCCACCAAATTCAAACAATAAATTAAGTAAAATGATAATATTTAGATAATGATGTTAAACTACTTGAATTTCAAAGATTTCACGATTATAGTTCAATTGAACACCAAAAGAAGAATATAACAGTATCAAATTGAAAAGTTGTAAGTTTGTCATTCAATTGAATGACAAAAGTTAAAATATATGACAATGTGATTATATTTGAATTGTTACAAGATTGTCAAAGAATTAGAATATAATAACGAGATTACATTGAATTTCAAAATTGTTACTCAAATGAATATCAAGAATTAAAAGATGAATTTTGACAATGTGAATGTTATTTGACGGTAATTGAATAACTACTTGAGTTTGCATCAATTATGTTACAAAATCCAAAAATTGCTACTCGAGTTTGGCATCAATCAAGAAGGTGGGAAGACCCTTGCAGAATTCCCCAACAGCATAGAGCTTGGGAAGCTCGGATCCGGTCAAGATCCGAACAACAAGGAGCACTCAACTTCTAGTCTAGTCTAGTAGTTGTTTTTTTTTATATTAAGATGCGAACATGCCTTTACTTATGAGATTCGTTGTGGAAAACAAGACAGAAATTCTCTACAATGATACTATAGAACAATTGAAGGGATGTGGCGCAGCTTGGTAGCGCGTTTGTTTTGGGTACAAAATGTCACGGGTTCAAATCCTGTCATCCTTACCTATTACTGCTCCTTTGAGTAGTAACGAGGAATCAATTGAAATCGATTCAAATTGGGCGGAATCCTTCATTTTTTTGAAACTATATAGTATATGCAGACAAAATGGATTAGGGTTACAAAAAGAATCCTTTTCTTTACAGTCTTATCTTATTCTGATAAGAAAGCTCTTAGTTCAGTTCGGTAGAACGTGGGTCTCCAAAACCCAATGTCGTAGGTTCAAATCCTACAGAGCGTGATTTTTTCTTTGTAGATCGAATTAGACTGAAATAGATTTATTCACTTGCACAGCAATCCGAATTTGACCTCCCGTGGATTAAAG
>CAVNYN010204974.1:0-22786 GCA_963692815.1 Nyctanthes arbor-tristis
CATCAAAGATAAAACCACAGCTCAAGTGATGTTAGCAAGGAAGGGATTTTCGAAAAGTAAGATGAAGATGAAGAGAAGGCTTCAAGAGTATAGTAGAGTAGTGGACTGTATCCCAAAATAGCTAATGGCTTCAAAAGACCCGAGAGTACTCTAAGAAATGCACTACTAGTATAATTATACCCCACCATTCAAACAAATTCTAGGAACAATCTGGGTTTTCACCTCACATTAACATTGAATAGTAAAAATTTTGGCAAGAACTTATCTCTAATCCCATGCAAAGCTATTAGAAGCATCTTTTTCAAGGATTTTACCACAATATGTAAGTTCATCTTCCCATCCTCCAAGTACTTGAAGAACCCACTGCACAGTGAAATTCAGTCAAACCTTTAAACAACAAAAATTAGAATAATTCTAAATAGACAAAAGAAGGGAAAAAAAAGGGACAAAATTGACAAGTGTCATAAGTGAGTGGTGTTGATGTAAAAGTGATGTGATGTGTTGAAAAACAGGATTGTGTCATGTGTCAGTTTTGTTAGAATTTTTGTATGTGGTTTTGTTCAAATAGCACAACTCAACCAGAAATTATTACAGTGAACAATGTGCAAGTAGCATTTTACTCAAAAAAAAAAAAAAAAAAAAAAGAAGAAACTCAAATCCAGTCTACCTGTCTGTGGCATCAGGCATGATAGTTGTTAGCATCCTTGGACAGGATATTATCAGTGAATTCAAGTTCCTTCTTTGCTGCAGCAGCATTTCCAATCTTCTCATTGAAACTGTTCAATGCGTTGAGGACCATCTAGTATTCAATACAATGTAACGCTTTCGATCCTGAATAAGTCCATTATTACGTATGATTGATAATTTGATACGACTTATCCTTGAACAAGTCCATTACCACATATCTTTGATACTTTTAGATCTCGATCTTAAAGCTTAAGTATGTTTCAGAAGACAATCCAATTTGACACCTAAGAGTAATAAAAATAAATAAATAAATTTGCTCCTTTGTAGCTTACCAGAATAGATAGTTATCCGAATTGTCTTTGGCAAGTAACTCAAAAAAGTTCAGTTCATCTTGTAAATGAAGATCGCGTTCAGTTCATGAATTAGTAGACGCCTGACTTGCCATTCCTGAAGAAGAACACAAGTCTCTTATATCCATTTGCAAGGATCTCCAAATTGTTGGGTTTGTTGCCAAAAATAATCCAAAGTTGAAAAGGAAAAAGAAAGGGAAAGAAGAAGAATCCTAGGAGGAAAAGGAATCCAAATCATAGAAGGATTGTCTTATCTTTCAAGGAAACGAAGACTATAAATAGAGATGTTTTCTTCTTCTTTTATACACAAGTGTTACAAGCGAGTTGAGAGAAAAATTAGTGAGTCTAGCACCTTGAAGAGTTTTCTTGTAACTCTTCGTGGTTTGTTCGAAGGGTAGAAAATTAGGTGTGGTAAAACTCAGGGTGATTTTCTCGGTGTCACTTGGGTCGGGTCAGAGAGTCTTGTGAAGAAAAATAGTAGCCTAGCGTCTTGGGATTTCTTGTGTTGTTTGCTGGTTGGGCAAAGGGTAAAAATTGGTAGATGCGATAAAGCTTGTTATATTTTTCTTGTAATATTTGGGGGATGGGTTTTGGCGAGTGAAAATTCTGTATGGTTGTAGCGACTTTAATCATATAGTGGAAAGCTTTGACAGTCCGTTAAATTCGTCTTCGTCTTTTATTTTTTCTTATCTCAATTAAATTCCTTGAACAACGGTCCTGCGGGCGTAATCGGGGAATCTACATTAATTCCCATCATTACACATTAAAATTAAAACACTTTTAAAATAGGAAAGATCCCATCTCTATCTCTAAGGTTTTTCATGGTTGTGATATTCTGTGTATTGCTTTGTACGATGGAGCAGTGTAAGGTAAGCTTCCAAGTTGTTCATCTAACAGTCAAAAATATGAGAAAAACATACACTCAAAGAAATCGCACATTCACCTATCGTTATGTGGCATGATATTCCTTTAACAAAACCATTTTACTGAAAAACCATTATACAGTATAACGCCACAGTAATTTTCAACCAGTTTCTTATTTTTAATTGTTTAAAACTTTGTTGTTTGAAAAAATAGATACAGAAAATTATATAATGCTACACATCCATCCATCTCGGGCCCATTGCTATTTCACCGTATTAAAATACTTATATATCGCGATAATTTATTTATAAATTTATTGCAATATATAAATAATTCAATGCGTGAAATGACATGGGTCGGATACGTGTCGGGTATTCCTCCAGCACCCTCCCCTCTAACCAATTGAATCGGGTCGGTGCCGGTAAGGTTCGGGTCGGGTTGTGGAAAATACCCGTATCTTACCCAGCGCGTTTTTATTTTTTTAAATAAACTTTAAAAATTCAAAAAAAAATACATTAAGTTTCTTCATTTAATAATAGTACTGCACTCATGCATTGTACAGTAAGACATTCTAAAAATGATAAGTAAAAATGGAATAGACCATCAAGTAACGAATATTTAAAAATAAAAAAGAATCCAATATATATACCACTGTACTTTAAAAATGAATAATCTCTAATATATTGATCAACTCGATGATATAGACTTGTGTCAAACAATTAGTCTCGATCTGACACCAGATTTGACTTCCGATCTTCTTAATAAAGTTTTTCCCTCTTACTTCGGTATATTGTAGAATCTTAAAATTTATTGGCTATGACACTATTTATTTAATTATTAAGTGGGTTAATTGCTTGCTAAATATGAGAGAAAATTAACAAAAGCTAATATTGTTAGGAAACATTTGTAATTCCCCAGTTTTTTTTGAGGGATTAAACTAAAATATTTTGCACCAAGTCATTTTATCTTTCACTTTTCTTTTTAATATTTTTTTGATATAGTAATATAATAATTTGGGTCAATTTATAAATACAACTTTTATCATATATGTGAACCTAACAAACATGTTCTAATTAAGCCTATAATAATACCCAACAACTTATATACAAATAATTTTTACGATGTCTATAAAATATTTCCATACAGTTCGCTAAAAAAACTCAAAATATATATAGCTGGTAAAACCGATTCTGTACATTATATGATTACCAAAAAAGAAGTAATGAAGGCAAAAATAAGAAACTTATTCAAAAATAACAAAGATTTCATTGGATATTTTGAAAAGCTACCGACACATTAGTTGAATCCAAATTTGCCGCACGACATAAACAGTCACCTATGTATGTTATAATAAAATATGCGATAAATGTCAAAATATAGATAAAAAAAACATATAAAATTTTAAAATTCTGAAAATGGGTAGAGAATTGCAACCTTCCCCCCCCCTCCCCTAACAAGTATAGAATTACAACTTCAATGATGAACTACTTTGACCTTTGTGATTATCATTCTGACTAGCGACTAACCAAGAGGCTCATTTGTCAATATCAACTCTCACTGTTTCACAACGATAGTCCAATAGTTTTTTCCACACAAATTAAAAACGGTCATTAATAGTTGAAACAATAAATTTTACATTTATTTTTTTATATTTACCCTTTATGAATCATTAATTATTTCAAAATGCTTTCAATGTAATGGCAGTGATATAGACTAATAACAAATAGATTAATTAGGGGTATTTAGGGAAATGAAAAATTAAAGACCTGTTCAATATAGTAACTTAACTATCTTTTTGAGATGGATGAAAATAGTATAGTGTACTATCTGTGAGACAGAGGGAGTAATTATTTTCATATTTAATTTGAATATCAGTTGCAATGAAAGGTACTTAATTATGCACTCCTTACTATGCTGGAAATGATTTTCAACTCCTTTCTTGTGGATGAATTGAAATTTATTGACAAGATAGCAAATGGTCTAATAGATTTTGAGCATCATTTTTAAATTGCAATACCAATTAATGGTATAATATATTCTTATATAGGATTGACTACATGAATCAATAATCATAATTTCTCTAAAGCTCCTTCCGGTTTGTTGATAAATCTGGTATTCGCAAACGAGATTTTGAAGATTGAATGCGAGAAGAAACACCCTTCACTATATATAGTTTGCACAAGAAGGAAAACTTAGAACTAGAACTGAATAAAGGGCAATGCAAAAGACTTCTGAACCTCATGCGATATATGTGTTATTGTTTTTTCCCCCCGGGGGGGGCCAATATCAGAATCCCACATTGGAAATTAAACATAGAAGAGTGGTAGAGATTGATGTAAAAGGAGACCAAGTGGGATTGATTAACATATTTACCTGGACAGGGTTGATGGGTGATCAAAAAGGTCTATAGCCTAGGTTGGTGACTTCCATTGCACTCGGGAGGGGCACCCGTCTAAGGTCAGCTCAAGTGGTTGAGCTTATGTTATAATTTATGTTAGTGGGTGTTCGCTTTTGCGCAGCCCGTCCTCTTTGTTAGTCTAAATTTATAATTGATTCTAATAAAGGAAGTCTTTGATTTAGATCTCTTGTCAAGGCGATCATGTGGCAATTTTATATGATTTTATTAGTCATAAAATGTGGTAATGTTTGTGCACTTATAATAGATAGGTGTCTACAAGCATGACAAAAAATGAATGATCAGTGCTCTCAATAGTTTTAAATTTATGTTTGATGTTTGATTTTGGTTTTGACAAGTTGTGGGTTGTCTGTGACTGATCTCATCTTATGATTTTGGTTTTATGTTCAACATGACTAGATAAAGTGACAAAATTGTGCTACCGTTTATTTTGGAGGATAAGGACTTTTCTGTATCAAGGATAGTTTCATAAACCTATCGATGTCTTGCACATTTAAAATAAAAACTCATCTATTCCTTTTATCTAAAATTTTCATTGTTTGCCATATCATTGAAGGCTTGAAACTTGAATTTTTATGCCGAATACAGTAAGGTTATATAACCTATATTATAATCTTATATCTATTTTATTGTTTCATGTTCTAGAAATTCCAAATGCTCATCGTCAAATTCATCATACTTGGATTCCAAATTTTCAAAATTTGGAATTGTAATGAAGAAAAATTATTTGGATACAAAGCTCTATTCCTGTTTGAAATGAAAACCAGTTAAATTCAACACTTCAGCCACTCGGCCCACTCCCAATTCAGTTTGACAATAAAACAAATTACAGTTTAGTTAACCAATACACAACTAAAGCCAATTTTATCATTACAACTAAAGCTAATTTTATCATTAGGTTAGATGGTGTGCGTCATTTGGTCTATCATCTTTGTGCCGTGCGTGTGCGCGTTGTGTCCTTGTCAAACGAAAAAAAAGCCAATTTTATCAAGGGCCAATGAAATTAAAATTAAATAAACTAGACTTGGTTGGGGGCAAATCCCGAATGAGATAAACCCATCCAAAAATAAGCGTATGCCGCTATATGCAGTGAACACACTGTATTTTTGAGTAAAACGCGAAAGAAAAGTTAGATATGCACTCACCGCACGGCTGCATGATTTATATTGTGAGAGAGCGGACTCTTTTATAGTCCCTTATTATTGTCATCACTAAACTGATGTGGGACAGAGACTGAAAAAAGACTACCACAAAGCATGGCATTACTTCTGATCTATATAATATAATTGGCCCAGCTTATAATTAATTGGCGAGTTCTCTACTAATCTGTTTCAAAAATCTTTTATCTTATATTATATTACATATATTACATATTACGTATATGAAACCAGATACAATAAGCCAAGTGGTTTTCCTTATTTATTATAGAATTTATGCGAATAATTTGGAAAATATATATTATTTTTTTTTTTTTGCATTCAAATATATATATTATTATTGATATTGAGGATTGAAAGAAAGAAGAAACACCGTTCCAATTAGTTTGCACTTAAAAGGGAAATTTAGAACTAGAACTGAATCCCCTTAAAAAAAGAACCAGAATTGAATAAGGGGCCGTGGAAACTTCATGTGATATGTGGAAGGCATATCACAATCCCACACTTGAAGTTAAACAAGGAAGAGAGGTAGACATCAATATAAAAGGAGACCAAGTGGTACATGATTCCATGCATACCTGGACGGGGTCAATGGGCAATCCGGAAGGCCCAGGGCCCAGGCTGGTGACTTCCATTGCACTTTGGAAGGGCGTCCGCTTAAGGTCCTTTTGAGTTGTAGATAGAAATTGCGTCATAATTCGAGGTAGGGGGCTTGTGTTTGCGCAGCCCTGTCCTAGATTATTAGCCGAAAATTATAGTTAACTTTGGTTTTGACGAATTCTAGCCCATGTGGTCTATGACGGGTATGCTTTTAAGCTATTTCTATTCTTGGAAGATTGATGTTTTTTTTTATGAATGTATAAAGAAGATTTGTATAGTACATGTAATATTTCACACACAATATGTGAAGTGTGCTCTTCCGATCTAAATTTTATTTTGAAATAGAAATAGTTTGCTAATGAGGGTATGTTTTTTTTAATAATAATTGCTTTGACATTTTTTTTTTAACTATAAATCATGTGAATTGACATGACTTGCTATCCGAGCAAGTAAGGAAGCACGTCCCGTTCTCATGAGTCACTTCCATGGACTTGATATCGTGTTATGATTTAACCATTTTCATGTTTTATTTTTTTGTATTTTATTTTCTTATATTTTTTTAATAAGTCAGAAGTAGTTATTTTGTATTCTCTCCATCATCCTATTATTTCTAGGAAGTTAAGGAAATGAGTGTTGGTGTGGGTTTACCGGATAGAGATTCGTTAGTGTATGTAAATAAACTGGTAGTCGTCATCATTCAATGAAATGAGGTCAGTGAATGAAACCATAGTTTCTACAAATATTCAGTTTGCCATCTATTTTTATTTTTCGAGAGATACGAACGGTTTGTGTTAGTATTATACTGTTCTTCCGACAACAACCAAAAAATATTGACAGGGTCTTGCTAAATGTAACTTGCCTATTGATGTTATTCCCGATAATCCTTTGATCTCAATCTTTTCTCATCCTCTATGGTAAACACAAGTTAGTAAATAATAATTGAATTAAACAAGGTTAATGGTCAATATTTCGTCCGTCATCCAATTGCAAGACAACAATTCGATTAAATGTAGTGTAATAATGTAATTAATTTAGTTAGATGGTGATCTTACATGATATCAATAATCATTCTTCTGCAACTTCGTGCTGGTTGATAAATCTCGTATTCACAAACTAAATTGATATTGAAGCTTGAAAAGAGTAAACATCGCAAGGAAAATGAAAACCATAAATAATTGAATTGAATAAAGGGCAACGCAAAAGACATAGATGGCATTGGCATCTCAAAATCCCACATTGGAAGTCAAAGAAGGAAAATGGGTGGAGACTGGTATACGTGAACTTAGGAATTTCTCTCATCAATGACTACGACCGTTTGTCATACTTTTGTGTATATTCTATTCTTTAGTCAAAAATTATATTTGATTTTGGTATTGACAAATTGTAGTTTGAGTGTGCTGTGGCTGATTCTCGTACCATTTTTTGGTGTTGTTATCATTGCAGATTTTCGAGTTGCGACTTATATTTTTATGTTGAGCCCATTAATGTTAGTATACATGCTATTTTATGTTGTCACGCTGTGTCAAAATTATCATATTCTCAAAATTAATGGATGGTGCGTTAGTTATTTGGAAAATATTATTATTGATACCCAAAAACCTGAAAAGATAATTCTGACTTAATAAAATTGATCAAGTGCTGAAAATATTATTATTGACAGTGAAAAACCTTAATGGTGCTTTTGATACGAAAAGAAAATATTTTTCAACTTTTATGGAAAACATTGTACATAGGGGGAGGTGAGACTGTGAGAGTTGATTTTCTAGGAAAATGAGGAAAACTATACTTAAAAGGATTATACCGTGAAATTTCAATTCCATTTCAATTTGTCAATCAAATGTATAAAAATGGAAAATTTGTTAGGAATTTGACATTTTCCATGAAAAATATCTACAATCTAACATGCTATCCTTATTTAGTAAAATCAATTAGGGGTTGGAGAGAGCCCCTAGCCGCATACAGACACCGGAGTAGGTGGCAAGATGGATTGGCGACCTCCTACTTACTCGTAAGGGTCTTTTCTTCTGTAAAATACTTCTTTTGAATTGCATAATTGTCCGATTTATTCCTCGGTCTTCAAAGAAGAAGTAATTCACCAGTTTTTCCAGATGCTTGCCAAATCTGAAAAAAACCTAAGGCATCAATCTAAAGAGAGTCCGGTAGCTTTCCCTTTACACGGGAATTGAGATTTAGTTTCTCTTTCATCGAAAACGAAGAAGGCTTCCTCGAGCTCATAGAGGAAAGCAAGAAAAGACACCTTCAAATTAGTTTGCACCAGAAAGAAAAATTTAGAACCAGAACTGAATAACAGGTGGGGAAAAGACTTATCTAAACTTTACGTGATATATGCGGAATTAAGGCATATCAAAATCCCACATTGTAAGTTAAACAAGGAAGAGGTGTAGAGATCGATATATAAAAGAAACCAAGTGGAATTGATTTACATACTTACCTGGACGGGGTCAATAGGTGATCAAGAAGGCTCATGTCTTATGTTGGCGACTTCCATTGCACTTTGGAAGGGTGCTTGCCTAAGGTCAGCTTCAGTGGTTGAGTCTACGTTATAATTTGTAGTAGTAAGGGCTTGTGTTCACGTAGCCCTTGCCCCAAACTTTTAGTCAAAAATTTTATTTAACTTTGGTTTTGACAAATTCTAGCGTGTGTGGGTTGTGGTTGGTTGTGAGTGCTTTGAAACTATTTCCATTATTAGGAGATAGATTTCTTTTTTAAAGTGAATGTATAGTGAAAATTTGTACGCTACATGCAATATGCAGGCGTACTCAAATTCAATTCAAACTAGTGAAGAACCCAAGGGTAATAAATAAGTTGGGCCCTTTGAGTCGGAGTATGTACTTTTAGAGTAATAGAAAATTGTTCATCAATCTTTAAGGTAAGCATGCGATAGCTTCAAAAAGATAAGAATTTTCTCTCTAGCAAAGATAAAGAGTGATACAAAAAGATCTGAATCAAGGATTCACTACTAAAAAAATACCCCATCAGCGATGGAAATTTTGCGACGGATGCGTATTCGTCGCAAACTTCCGACAGAACTGTCGAAACTTTGAGACGGGCAGAAATCCGTCAGAAATTTCCGACGGAAAAAATTATTCGTTGGAAATTTCCGATGGGAACAGTATTTTCCGTCGGAATTTTCCGACAGCTTGTCAGAGCCGTCGGAAACTTGACCATCGGAAAGTTCTGACGACAAAATCACACTGTCGGAAATTTCTGACGGCAGAAATTTCTGACGGCAAACACCACTGTCAGAAACTTTTCCTTCGAAAATTTCCGATGGCATCCTCAGGCCGTCGGAAATTCCTGACGGCAACATTATATAGTCGAAAATTTCCGACAGCACCAACCCTGCCGTCGGAAATTAAAATGGATTTAATTGAATGTTGCTCATTTTTCTCTGTTTATAATGGTTTTGTTTCAATTTTGTTTTTGATCTTTTGCTTATGGGTTTTGTCTTAGCTTTAAGCTGATTAGTTGGATTTCAAAAACTTTGTGATTGATTGATATACTATAGGAGTTTAAACTAATTTTTAAGGCAGCAGTTTAACCAAACATGATACATACGATTAATGAAAGTTTTGCATGTGTACCTCTATATTTATATTCCTTTCTTCCAAAATATATAATAAATGTGATAAATAGGATACATATCATGTTGATAAATATTGTTCTTATATTCAGCTAATTTTCTTTCGTTTTCTTTAAATGTGTTTCTTTATGTAGAGGATAGTATTGTTCGAGATAAATATTTGTAAAATTCACTTTTCTGCTATTTCATAAGATATGCAAGGTAACTATACTTTTTAATATTTCATCTCTGGTAAATTCATCTTCTTAAATGCCAACAGAAACTATAAGTATTGAGTAATAATGAATTCACCTTCTATTACCCATAGTTATAGTTATGATTTCAAACATTATGAAACAATTACCTAGGTATTGTTTGTTTGAAGATAATCAAGTGCATACAATCAAGAAAGTTGCTTATACATATTACACATTTTCTTGATGGAATGATTTTTTTGTATGTTGGAGAAACTTTTATGCATTGTTGCAAGATTGTACTTGGGTTTTTATATTTTCTATCTATCCATTATCAAAATATTATTGTTGCGTTGTTATAGTTTTGCAACTACTACACGCGTTGTGATGACATCTTTCGTACTTGGTTATCCACTCTAGGTTAGATGTTATGACATAATAGCTGGGTACATGTGTTAAATTACAAGGCATTAAATTCTTTCAACTTCTCTATTTAATTTTCATACTGAACTTGAATTTTGATCTCTAATAAGATGCTTTAGCTTACCTTGTATTGCACGGGTACTAAACTAGTTAAAATTAAACTCTAGACTTTGTTGGGGGCAAATCACGAATGAGAGAAACCCCTCCAAAAATAAACGTATGCTGCTATTTGCAGCGAACGTAAGTATTTTTGAGTAAAATGTGAAAGAATAGTTCGTTCTGTGCTCACCGGATGGTTGCGTGATTTGTATTGTGAGAGAGCTGCCTCATTTATAGTTCCTTATTATTATCTTCACTAAAGCGATATGGAATAGAGACTGAAAAAACTACCACAAAGCATGGTATTACTTCTGATCTATATAATATAATTGGCCCAACTTATATATATTATAATTAATTGGCGAGTTCTCTACTAATCTGCTTCAAAAATCTTTTATCTTATTCCTATATTTTATATATGAAACCAGATACAATGAGCCAAGTGATTTTGCTTTTTTATTATAAAATTTACGTGAATTATTTGGAAAATATTTATTATCATTGATATTGAAGATTGAAAGCAAGACGGTTTGCGGGGGAAAAAGATTGAAAGCAAGAAGAAACACCTTTCAAATTAGTTTGCACTTGAAAGGGAAATTTAGAACCAGAACTGAATAAGGGGCAGTGGAAACTTCATGTGATATATGTGGAAGGCATACCAGAATCCCACATTTGAAGTAAACAAGTAAGAGGGGATGTCTATAAAAGGAGACCAGGTGGAAATGGTTTATATACTTATCTGGACGAGGTCAATGGGCGACTAAGAAGGCCCATAGGCTGGCAATTTCCATTGCCCTTTGAAAGGGCGTCTACTTAAGGTCGGCCCAAGTGGTTGAATTTATGTCATAATTTGGCCCAAGTGGTTGAATTTATGTCATAATTTGTGGTAGTGGCGCGCTGCCCTAAATTATTAGTTTAAAATTATATTTAACTTTGGTTTTAACAAATTCTAGCATATGTGGGCAATGGCGATAGAGATGATAATTTAAACTGACTCAACTGAGAAACCGTCGGGCCCCGATCCAAACGGGGAAAATTTTTTGCCCCGGGTTGGGTAAGAGCGGGGCGGATTGGGGGGCGGTATACGGGTCATGGTGGGGCGGGTCAGGATCGACTCAAACTGCCCCTGCCCTATTTAAATTAAAAAATTAAAAATAAATAAAAAATAGGAAAAAAATAAAATTTATATTAAAAAATTTAAATGAGTCAGTAAACGGGTTGAAACCCTGACCCAATCCGCCTAGCCCCGAATTTTGGCTGGTCAGGGGGTGGGGGAGAAAAAAGGTTTGTGGGTCGGGGCTGGCAGACCTGAACCCGATCAGTTTGGCGGGTATGCTTTTAAACTATTTCTATTATCAAGAGGCCTAATTTTGGAAAGTGAATGTATAGTGAAGATTTGTATACTACATGCAATATCACGACAAGTGAATGTTATTAGTTATTTACCAAATTCTATTTTGAAATAGAGATAGTTTGCTAACATAGGCATAATTTTGCTTATATAATAATTGTTTTGAATTTTTTTTTTAAATTTCTAAATCATGTGAATTGAGATGACCTGCTAGCCTGAGCAAGCAAGGAAGCACGTCTCCTTCTCATGAGTCACTTGCGTGGACTTGATATCGTGTAACGATTTAACCATTTTCATGTTTTATTTTTTTTGTATTTTATTTTCTTATATTTTTTTAACAAGTCAGAAGTAGTTATTTTGTATTCTCTTCCTCATCCTATTATTTCTAGGATGTTAAGGAAGTGTGTGTTGGTGTGGGTTTAGCGGATGGAGATTTGTTATAATGTAAATAAACTGGTAGTCATCATCATTCAATGAAATAGGGTCAGTGAATGAACCATATTTTCTATAAATATTCACTTTGCCATCTATTTTTATATTTTGAGAGATACGAACAGTTTGTGTTAGTTTTATATTGTTCTTCTTTTAACAAGAAGCCAAAATGATTGACAGAGTCTTGCTAAATGTAACTTGCCTGTTGATGTTATTCCGAATAATCCTTTGATCTCAATCTTTTCTCATCCTCTATGGTAAACACAAGTTAGTAATAATAATTGAATTAAACAAGGTTAAAAGTTAATATTTCGTCCTTCATCCAATTGCAAGACAACAATTAAGTTAAATATAGTGTAATAATTTAATTAATTTAGTTAGATGGTCTTACATGAATCAATAATCATTTCTTCTGCAACTTCGTGCTAGTTGATGAATCTCGTATTCACAAACTAAATTGATATTGAAGATTGAAAAGAATAAAGAACATCGCCAGAAAGGAAAATGAGAACCATAAATAATTGAATTGAGTAAAGGGCAATACAGAAGACATGGAATTGGCATGTCAAAATCCCACACTGGAAGTCAAAGAAGGAAAATGGGTGGAGACTAGTGTAAAAGGAAATCAAGTGGAGACTAGTGTCAAAGGAAATCAAGTGGGATTGCTTTGCATATTTGGACGTGGTCGACGGACAACCAAGTAAGGCCCATGACCTAGGTCGGCGACTTCCATTACATTTGGGAAGGGGCTTGTTTGAGGTCGGCTTAAGTGGTCAATCCTACGTTATAATTTGTGGTGGTGGGAGCTTGTGTTCCCGTTGCCCCTGCCCTATTCCTTTAGTCAAAAATTAAATTTGATTTTGGTCTTGACAAATTGTAGCTTGTGTGGGCTGTGGATGATTCTCGTACCATTTTTGGTGTTGCCATCACTGAAGATTTTCAAGTTGCGACTTATATTTTTAGAGTAATATTATTTAGCACTATTGATGTTTGACACCATATCAAAGTGGCACTAAATGATAAGTTGAATTAAGTGGATCATTTATTTATTCATTTAATTCCACTTATCATTAATGACACATTGGATGCCACCTAGACTGGTGCCAAGCACCACTGGTGCTACAAAGCATTGTTTTATTTTTTTATGTTGAACCCATTAGCGTTAGTATACATACTATTTTATGTTGTCATGCTGCGTCAAAATTCTCTTCCGATCTCAAAATTCTCAAAAGTAATGGATGGTGCGTTAGTTATTTGGAAAATATTATTATTGATACTGAAAAACCTTAGAGATAATTCGTGATTTAATAAAATTGTTCAAGCGTTGCAAATATTATTATTGATAGTGAAAAACCTTGGTGCATTCGATACAAAAAGATGGAAAAAAAATTTTCCCAACTTTTATGGAAAACATTTTACAGAGGGGGAAATGAGAGTTGATTTTCTAGGACAATGAGGAAAACTATACTTAAAAGGATTGTACCACGGAATTCCAATTCTATTTCTATTTGTGAAACAAGTGCACAAAGATGAAAAATTTGTCAGGAATTTGACATTTTCTATAAAAAATATCTCCAATCAAACACGTAGAGATAATTCATCATTTAGTAAAATTGATTAGGGGCTGGAAAGACCCCCTAGCCGCATACAGATACCGGAGCAGGTGGCGAGAACTTTAGATGTAAGGTCGACCCCAGTGGTTGAACCTACGTTATAATTTGCGTCTTCCATTGCACTTTAGATGAACACATGCCTAAAGGGAGAGCCCGGTGGAGAGCGAAGAGCCTGTCATAATATGCAAATTCCTTAAAAAATCTAGATCATACCCCATTTAATGCCACAAATAATTACTTCAACCGATCTTTTATTTACAATAAATTTTCAACCCATTTTTTTATTAAATCATGCTAATTGACATGACTAGCTAGCCCGAGCAAGCAAGGAAAGCTGTTCTCAAGCCCTCCTCTCGAGTCACTTGCGGGGACCTCATATTCACGTGAGATATGTGGAACTAAGGCATATCAAAATCCCACATTGGAAGTTAACCAAGGAAGAGGGGTACAGATCGATAAATAAAAGGAAATCAAGTAAAAATGATTTACAAATTAAGACTGGACGGGGTCGATGGGCGATCAAGAAGCCCCTTGGCTACTTCCATTGCACAGGGGTAGGGTGCCTCCCTAAGTTGGACCAAGTGGTCAAAGCCTATGTCATAATTTTATAAAATGGAATGGAATTGGTTGGGGACAAACCCTATTGCGAAAGAACCCTCTAAATATAGGCGTATGCTGCTATATTTTTGTAATAAGCACACGATGTTCCTTAGTAAAAGCCGAAAGAATATCCAGCTTGTTTGGAGGCTATGGTTTCATCGCACTTGACAAGGGCAACGGCCTAAATGTGTCTTCCGTTGCGCGACTGATTGCTTCCTTTATAGTCGGCATAACATTTACTAGCGGCATAACATTTACTAGCTAAATCAATGTCGGACTGCCACAACATCCAATGGCATTAGTCCCATCAGTCGAGAATGTTACTAATGGAATTGACCCCAATTTAATGCCATGATAATTTTCAATCAGTTCCTTTTTTCTAATTGTTCAAAATTTTGTTTCAAAAATAGATACAAAAAATTAGATAATGCTACACATTCATCCATCTTTTGTCCACTTGCTCTCTACCCCGCTTGAATTACTCATATATCGCGATAAGTTAGATATCACGATACAATTCAATTGGGTGGACAACAGATAAACACGAGATATGGTGGACAAGTTAGTAAAGTTCTAATATTGTTCTTAACCTTGCTCTTGATCTCAATTGAATTAATTAGGTTAAAAGTCAATTTCTTCCTTCATCGTATATGCAATGTAATTTTAGTTAGATGGATAAGGTTTTCCTTTAGAAGATAGATATTGAAGGGTTACTACATCCTCCTCTCGCTCTCTCTATCTATCTATCTTTTCATTCTATGTTCTATGCATACACATGCACACACTGCAAATGTTTAACGAATTTATCTATCTTTTGTCGATTCTTCATGTACGAGTGGCATTATGAAATATCCAATAAATATCAAAATATATGTTAAAAAAATCTAAATTTTCAATATTCCAAAAATGGGTAGAGAATTACAACTTTTGTCCTGAACAAGTACTAGAATTACCACTTCAATGATGAATTACATTTTAATTATCATTCTCAACAAACAACTAACCAACAGGCTTAATAATATGTCAGTATCTAGTTATTATCATATTCGGATATCAGTCGCAATATAAGGTACTTAATTATGCACTCTTCACCATGTTGGAAATGCTTAATCCATTATTAACGTTGATACACAAACTTTTATGTTGTCATGCTCTGTCAAAATTATCACTGATCTCAAAAGTAATGGACAAACACAACCAATATAATGACAATTTCATTTAAAGTAGCATTAAAGTTTAATAAAATGGAATTGGTTGGGATACAATCTCTATTGGAAAAGAACCCTCCAAAAATTGGCGTATGCCGCTATATATTTGCAACGAGCACACGGTATTCCTTAGTAAAAGCCAAAAGAATAGTTCACTTTCTGTTCAATGAGCGACTGATTGGGTTTGGGTTCTGAATTAGCTGCTTCTTTTATAGTCCATTGTTCTCAGCGTAACATTTACTAGATCGGAATCGATGTCGGACTGCTACAACAACCAAGCAGGGCATTAGTTCCATGCAGTCGAGAATGTTACTAATGGAATTTATATTATACCCCAATTTAATGCTACAATAATTTTCAATCAGTTTCTTATTTCTAATTGTTGTTTAAAATTTTGTTTCAAAAAATAGACACCAAAATTAGATAATGCTATATATCCATCTATTTTGTGCCCACCTGCTTTCCATGTTATTGAATTACTTATATATCGCAATAAGTTAGACTTCACGATAATTTGGTTTTAACTTATCGTGATATATAATTCAATGGGGGTGGACAACGAGATACGGTGGACAAATTAGTAAAGTCCTAATGTTGTTCTTAACCTTGCTCTTGATCTCAGTTGAATTAATTAGGTTAAAAGTCATTATTTCTTCCTTCGTCAAAAAATTTCCAAACGTTTTGTTAAAAAACTTTCCACCCATATGACACACATAGATACGTGTTATGTGGATTTGAAATACATATAACTTTGATTTGAAATACACGTGATGCATGCCACATGGGCAGGAAGTTTTTTACCAAAACTTCGGCCAGCAAGTTTTTGAAAATTTTCCTAAGACAACAATTAAATGCAATATAATTTTAGTTATATGGATAAGGTTTTCTTTTACAAGATAGATACTAGTGTTACACCCTTGCGGCGGCATTGAGAAATGGATATATGAATGATAATTTATAAAATTTGATTGTGAAAATCAATATAAAATGAATAACAACGAGATGGATACATGTTAGTTATTTACATCAATATAGGGTAAATTGTAGTAGTGGTCCACAACCTTTGCACTCATTTGCACTTTTGTCCACAATTTTTAAATCTGGAAAAACATATCTCCAACCTTGGTTTTCATTTGCACTTTCAACTAAATGCATATATTTTATCATTAAAATGTTAGGGTGCATTCGCCAACCATTAAGTAGGTGTTCACGAAGTGTTTTTATTTAAAAAAAGAATTAGATTTTGTGAGAATGAGTGATTGAGATTTGTATAGTATAAGTACGTAGGTCCTATCATATATGTGGATGTAATCATTAGTATGACTAGATTCTATTTTTAAGTGGAATCCTTTAATAATTGAAATTAAATTTGAAATTCACGTATGTATCATAAGAGTACATAAAGTGACATATGTGTAATGACAAAATATTCATGTGTAACGTAATTTGAAATTTTACGATTATAAACATATATCATTTGTCTATGTCTTTACGCCTTGTGCATATAAATTTAATCTCAATTATTATAATAAGATTCCACTTAAATTTCTAGCAAACAGGCCATAACATTTTAAGGATTAAATATATACACTCGAATGAAAGTGCAAATGAATGCAAAGTTTGAGGCCTTGTTTGTCCAGATTTAAAGGTTGAGAGACGAAGGCGCAAATGAATGCTTAGGGACATTTGTTGCAATTTATCCTAAAATATAATCAACATACAAACATTTGTTGCATTTTTTTTTATTTTTTTGTGCAAATCGTCATACATTTACATGCTAAGATCCGCCATGAAATTAACCGGTCAAAAAGTTAAGAAATAAATCAACATAAAAATTAGGTACATCATGTCTAAAATTTTAGAAATATACTAAATAAGGATAATCCTAAAATAAATAAAGTTAATTGCTCAAGATGAGGATTGAATTGCTCAAACATCTCAAACCATAAAATTTAATCTAATTGATATTTTTAATTGAAGTTACTAAGAAAATTTTATATAGCTATTTGATTTGATAATAAAATGAAAAACAAATTAGTAAGATCATTCAGGACCCAATTAAATTAAATTGACCCGTTGCACTGATGGTGATGGTGGTAGTAATAGATCATGAAAAAAAGAAATGAAAAGAAAAAAAGAAGATGAAACACCCCATAATCCTAAAGAGCATTTAGACAGGAAAATAGTTGGCACTTATAACGGCAAGCCAATAATAATTTAACAAATATCTACCTTATTATCTATTTTAAATATATAATCTATCAATTAAAAGACATTAAAAATCTATCAATTATATGGATCAATGAGCAGTCTGAGTGGAAATAGACCTGACTCCTTATTAGAGTGATCTGGTTTCGAATCCCCACCATCTCCTCCCCCATCCCCCTTTGTAATCCAAAAAAAAAAAAAAATCTATCAATTATATGCAAACACCCCAGTAAATTCCTGTTTTCTTAATTGATTAATTGCAACCTAATCTTCATTTTTTAATATTGATTGATTTCAAGGTAATGAGAGAATTTAAAGGAGCGTATGAATCGCATTTCTAATGTTGAATTATTATTTTATTTTATTTTTCGCAAATGAATTATTAATTTATTTATATATAATATTAAATTAAAGTGCTTGTCTATAGATAGTATTAATTTATTTATATTAAATTAAAAATCAATAAAAATTGTAAATATGGAGAGCATCCATTAAAAGGGGGAAAAAGCATAGGCTTAATTAATTGTTATTATTATTATTACTCTTTTGTATTAATTACACTTTTTATAGAAAATTCTTTGTGGTAAATTTTTTGTGGTACTATGTACCAAACAAATAAAATATAGGTTTATTGATTTTGGACGGGAAAATAGTGCATGCCTATTGTACCATGCTTCTGTCTTTATACGTAGATAAATTCAAGGTTTTCTATTTTTTTCTTTTGTTCTTTTTATTTATTTATTTTTTTCATTTTATGTTCTTTTTTTTTTTTAAACGAGATTTTCATTTTAAGTTCTATACATTCACACACTGCAAATGTTTAATGTATTTATTCATCTTTTGTCTATTCTTCATGTATGAGTGGTCATTTTGCCGCATGTATGATAAAAACGGTCACAATGGATACATTATTAATATGCTAATTCCAAAAATGGGTAGAGAATTACAACTTTTCTCCTGAACAAGTACTACAGAATTACCACTTCAATGATATGAATTATACTAGTTAAACCAGCTGTGCGTTACACAGGTAGAAAAACTTATTAAAATATATTATTAGATAGTTAAACATAAATCTTTACACTCCTACAGAAAATATAAAAACACAAGTATACATTAATTGAATCAATAAGATCAATGGACTTAGTAATCGTAAAGTTCAAGATCGTTTAAAAGAGAACATACATTCTTATATATAATCCTCCGTACATATATCCAATAATGGGAAAATATGTGTTACCTGCCTTATTTTAAAAAATCCTAATAAAACTAACAAATTCAAAAAGAAAATGTAAAATGCATTAAAAATTTAAATAACATTAAATTCACCAATACACACGGTAAAAATGGTGAATTAACAAATTATGATGGATTAGAATTTGTTTTAGAATTGACATTTCTGATTTAGTATGTTTACAAATTATATATAGATTTTGTAATTGTCATTCTCACCTAGCAACTAACCAACTGGCTTATTGGTCAAAATATCTAGCTATTTTCAGATTCGAATATCACTTGCAGTGAAAGAAACTTAACTATGCACTCTTCACCGTGTTGAAAATGGTTTTTGACTCCTTCCTTGTGGATGGATTGGAATTTATTGACAAGATAGCGAATGGTCTAATAGATTCTTAGCATCATTTCTTAAATTGCGGTACTAATATGCTCTAATAGATTCTTTGGATTGACTACATGAATCAATAATCATAACTTTGATAAATCTGGTACTCACAAACGATAAGGTACTAATATATAGTTTGCACTAGAAGGAAAAGTGAAAACCAAAACTGAATAAAAGGGCAATGCAAAAGATTTATTCCAAAAACATGAAACTAACCAACAAATTGTAACTTGGCTCTGGCTTGGATTTACCATATGCGACGTTCCGCAATCACACCAACAATGAGAAGGATTATCAGTCGAAAACTCAAAATAACTAACAGTTAATTGGAAAAGAAGCAGAAGATATTTGATATTGGCTAATTTGATATTAGGTATATATCAAATGCAGAAGCGATTCGCTTTTTAATTATTCTTTTGTAATCTTGTCCAACAAAATCCATTTGTACTGAATTGTGGAGTGCATGCCACCTCTAGCAGCAAATCACTCTTCGATTTTAGATATTTCAAAAGTTTGACATACTTTGTATAAAATCACATACACTACACTCGCCAAACCCTCAGTATGAAAAAGTAGAATTAAATTTCTTATAAGAATTACAAATAGGCTTCCAAGTGTCGACAAATACAACAATGAAATTTAGTTTGCACCAGAAAATAAAATCTGAGCAAGAAGAAACACCCTCCAAATTAGTTTGCACCAGAAAAGAAAAACTGAGAAAATAAATCAAGGGCAATGCAAATGAATGACTTATCTGAAATTCATCCGATAATATATATGGGAGGCATTATCAGAATTCCACACTGGAAGCCAAAGAAAGAAGACAGGTAGAGACTAGAGATAAAAAAGGAAACAAAGTGAGATTGCTTTACTTGTTTACCTAGACGGGGTTGATGGGCAATCAAGAAGGCCCATGGCCTAGGTTTGGCGACTTCCATTGCACTTGGAAAGGGTGCCTGCCTAAGGTTGGCTCAAGTGGTAGAGCCTATGTCATAATTTGTGGCAGTGGGGGCTTGCGTTCGTGCAGCCCTTGCGTTACTCTTTAGTTGAAAATTTATGTTTGATTATTGGTGTTTGATTTTGGTTTTGACTTGTGGTCTTTGATTGATCTCTTATATTATTTTGGCTTTTTGTTCAACACTAGTTATTAGCACGTGTGTTACACGGGCATTTTGAGCGAATTTCTGAAGAAAAACAAAAGCTCGCCGATTCTTCTTGTACTTGAGAGAAAATTTCAAAAAATTTTGAAACTTAAAAATCAGAATCTCTGTGATCATTATTTTGCTACAAATAGCTTTTTGGTTTTAGGTTTTGATAGAATAAGATGATTGTTGTAGATTAGAATGAAAATTGAAGCTTTTGCATCAGGGAATGATTTGAAAATAGAAAATTTGTCATTGCAGGCGAGGAACAAAGGGATATTAGGGTAAAAAGAAAAGGTCAAAAGAGGGCTACTGTGGATACGATGGGAAAACATGATGTGTCCAAAATTCAATTTGAGTTGTACGATAGGCATATCTACTTGTACCATTTTTTAAGGCTCTTATATTATATAGGATTTTTTTATTTATATTTTAGGCTCCATTTTCATGATTATACCCGTTTATCTTAGTCAGAATACCCATTCAAAATCTAAACCCTAAACCTTTTTCTCAATTTTTAAAAATGCATTTTCTGGATAGTGCTATCAGATAATGAAAAATGGTGACTTATTGCTTACCGAGATAACATTTAAGAGATTACATAAACATTAAGAATTTTACTTGACATTATACTACTTCAAATAAAGCTAGTGACATTTCTAAAACAATTTCACAGTGGGATTTGAATATATTTGGAGGTTAGGAGTTTTGAAATCAATTAAGATTATGAGAAATTATGTGGTTAAGGATTGTCTGCATCCATTCTTTATTATTATTGCAGATTGTATATCTCTGTTGAGAAATTTTGATAGATTGGCTACACGTATTATGCGAGAAATGTTCAAGACTTGGAGATCGATCCAATCTTGTTCTTTATTTCATATGCAATCTACGCAGATGAAATATGAGGTAAATGAGACCTTGGAATTGCTTGTCACGGAGCCAATAGTGGACAGGCCATGGTATGTATTAACTCATTTGGCATTATAATGCTCCAATTGCAAGATGTAGAAGGTTGCCAAAAAGTCAATCGATTAAGAGGTATCCGCCATCCAAGGAATAAAAGAAAACTCTAAGGCTTATGATTTTTAAATATCTTGTGTTCTTATCATCAGGTGTAGATATGATATGCAATTATGGTTTTTATTAGATTTTCAATGCATTGGCTTTTCCAATTCTATATATTACCGATATGCCCCACATGTAGGCTTTGAATCCAGTTAAAGGACAAATGTTTATTTACTTATCTTAGACCATTAGTTCAGAGAATTTTACACAAAATAAAAGTATAATGACGGACAACTTGTGTATTATGCACTCATGCCCCACTAGTTATTAAAAAAAAAAAGAAAAGAAGTTTGTTGCTATTGATATGCTATTAATATAATACAGTTTTATTGGGCGATAAAATGTTATCCATGTGATAATTCAAAAATCTTCAGGAACTTAGCGCATCAATGCAATCGCATAGGATCGGATCAATCCATGAGTTTTTCTCTTTCTTACCCTTTTGTAAATATCTGTTCACAAACCATTTTATTTAAAAACAGAATATGTTACAGCAATCTCATCTTCATATTTCATAAAAACAATTTTTACACTCCTATCAACGAATCATCTCCCCAACATTTCAACTGCCGTCTGACGCCGATGTTTCTCGGATCGCCGGAATAATCGTATGAACCGCAATTTCTCTTTACGTTGATTTTTGTATCGTTTAATTTGTTATTGTCCTTATTGTTTGTTTCTTATTCTTGGCACCCGAAACCCTAAGAAATTTATTTGGTGTCTGAAATGATCTTTCCATTCTGTAAATATTTCTTTTCTTTTGTAATTAGGTGTGTCCATACAAATCGTTCCTGTGGGGTTTGCAGGAAAGGCAGAAATTGGTATTGCATAATTGGTGGAATTTGGGGAAAAAACTAGGAGTTTCAAGTTAGGGTTTTTAAATCAACGCTAATATTCAGAAGCACCGTTAGGGAAAAATTCTTTTTGATTCTTTTTTGGGCATTCAATTGAGTTTTTCCGTTGTGTTTCTGAGATTGGGAAGGATATGATGTGTATATTGTGTGTGATGAAAAAGTGGTCGCAGCGGGCTGCTACTGTGTTGCCATGGTTAGTGATTCCACTGATTGGAGTATTGGCTCTGTCCCAGCTCTTGCCTCCTGCTTTCCGGTTTGATATTACTTCTCCAAGGCTAGCCTGTGTGTTTGTGCTGTTGGTAACCCAGTTCTGGTT
>CAVNYN010204975.1:0-28926 GCA_963692815.1 Nyctanthes arbor-tristis
TGCAAATTTCTGTGACAAACAATGGGGACATGGACGGAAGTCATGTTTTGCTGTTATTTTCAAGAGCATCAAAATCTTTTAAGGGTTCTCCCAAAAAACAGCTGATTGGATTCGAAAGTGTCCACACATTAGCCTATACAACTGCTGAAACGAGCTTTCTGGTAGACCCATGTGAACATCTTAGCATTGCAGACGAGCTTGGAAACAGAATATTGCCCTTGGGTGATCATATTCTGATATTAGAAGATATCGAGCATGTTCTTTCAATAGAAATATAACGGAGGCTATCTTCCTCGACCACTTGGCATTCAGTTTGGATTTCTATCAGAGTGGCTAGGACCACGTATATTTGATTGCTTCCGACTTCAAATGTTTCTTCATCTATATATCTCTTCCGACCAATAAAAATCATATTATATTATATTTGGCAGAAAACTGTCTGAATCCAGCTCGTCCCCGAGTTCTGGAAACTGCAGACAGCAGATTGGACGACAATAAAAATTAGTCACCCAATAGCAGCTAAGTATTTTCTGGCAGGTAACTCTTGCTTTGATTCAAATATAAATTGCTACTTCGGTAGCTGTTGATATGTATTTGACCATTTGTACAAGAGATACAGAGCTCGTGACTGATAGAGTGTGTATAGTGATTGTTCAACAAATTAAAGGAACCGTGGATTGTAGTTCTTGTTGTTCAAACTACAAATGGTTTACCGAATGAGTTTGGGTTTCAAAGATGTCTGATAAGGATAACTTTTGTTTGAATAGGGTGAAACGCACAAGTTATGCCCCAGATTTCTTGAATGTTTCCTCTTTCTACTGTCATCGTTGGCACCGCACTAGTGGCCTTGTTAGGATTTTTGGCTAGTGCGGTATTTTTATTTAGTTATTTTCTTGAATGTTTCCTTCTTATGTGGCTTGTATAGATCGATGCACGCCACATGGATTTGAAATATACGTGGCAATATATGCTATATAGGGTTAGAGGTTTTGTAACCAAACTTTAAGGAGATTCTTGAACAGTTTCATTAGTTCTGAATAGTAGAAATTAGGATGAACCGTGAAACAGATATCAATTTGTGCTTGTTAATTTGTTGTGTTTGGGCCTGATGAGACGATAAGGTTGGCCTGTTTAAGAAATTTTCTTTATTAGTTGGGTGAGGTGTTTCGGCTAAAAGTTAGTGCGGCCCAGACAAGTTTTAATCCAGAGACACTCAGTGTCTCTGTTATAGAGACATATGTTATAGAGACATCCAGTATATATAGTACATTTTCTTCCACTAATTTACATGGCTCGATGAAACTAATGAAGGGGAATATGTCACATAGATAAGGTGTCTCTATAGTGGAGACACCTGATATCTTCAGATCAAAATTACAGTCTAGGCGGACTGCTTGATGGTCTAGGGCGGTGCGCTCGTCATCATGTGGCTTCACCCATGAAACACACAATGTCAGAACCCCAATTTCATTTAAAAAAAAAGAGAAAAGAAAAGAAAAAAGAAAGAAAGAAAGAAAAAAATCATAATGAAATTTCACCCCAAGAAAAATTGAAATATCTATATTTTCAAATCCGTGTTTAAAGATTAAATCAAACCTAAAACATATGGTTTTTTTAATTGTGCTAAAATGGTTAGATACTCGCGTTCTGAATACGAGATTCTGAATTCGAATCACACTTGTCTTTCTCCCGAATTTCTCTCCCCTCTCCTTTATCCCAAAAATAAATAAATAAATAAAATCTAAAACTTTTATCTAGAAATGGACATACAACAAAGATCTAAAAAAATGTGGCAGCTGTGCCCTAGTTGGTGGAAAGGATGGACGTGAGGTTGTTCTCTACTTTGCTGATAGCCGTAGTGTGACGGTTCAAATCTTGAGGAAAGTTTTTTGTGGGCATCAGTCTACAAGCAATGTCCGTTTTCTACTCCACTGAGGTATATTCCGTGATTTACATCCTCCATTAAAGCTCTAAGAGCGGAGCAGGTGGGCGCCGTCGGGTTTGAGGTTCAAACCTTTTGAAAAATGTGGCAGCTGTCAATGGAGTGGCCACAGGGGAAGAGATGAAAATGGCAATGGCACAACTGTTGGTTGTGATCTAACGTGGTGGAGGGGTGGTATTAAGGTCACTTGATCCAAAATAATATTACATTTCCTTTAGGAAAGAAAAAAAATCCCCCCGAATCCAAGCACACAATTTCAATCATTATAAATAAAATGAATAATCAGGTATTGTGCAGAGTCATTGAAAAAATACTACATCTGTCTAAAAAATATGGTTTTATTCATTTTCACATAGATAAAGAAAAATTTATTAAATAGTATTGAAAAAATAAAAGTTAACATTATTTCGCTATTATATTCTTTCATTTATGAATTATTATTCCTCTTTAATAATTCTATTTGTTTTGATAACTATACACATTAAATAAGGACATATAAGAGAACTAATATTTTAACCACTTTTTAAAAAGAAAACTGGATCAGTTTGCAAAAAAAAAAGGAAAACTGGATCATCTTTTTGAGACGGAGATGTTAATAATTGATAACATTCTAGGACTGTATTATGGAGGTAAACAAAAGGGGAAAAAAGAAGAAAATAAAATTTCAGAAAATTGAAAATGAAAAGTGAAATTGGTAGGGAAAAGTTATATACAGGTGAGAAGAGAAAGTATTGACTATTGAAGTATATGTGAGAAAATATCCGATACTCGAAGAGTACCTTATAGAGTACTCCAGACCAATCAGCAACTCGCACATAGATTCAAGTGTCCCAAAAATGGGGCCAAAGATCCACGTCACGTTCCTTTTTAACCTGAAATAACCTATTAGAGTACTCTTGACTACCTAATTTTTTTTCCAAAGTGTGTAGATAGGGCTTAAGTGAAATTTTGAATTCAAGATGTGGCAGTGGAGGCTACTTGATATAAGAAATTAAATTAATGGATCATGTCATATTTATATTATTTATTTATTATTATATTTTCATCACACATGCAAGCGAATTTTTTTATTTTTTTCCCTTTCAAAACACCTAACATGGGAATATATCTTTTTAATAGGTAGAAGTGAAATTTGAACTCAAGCCGTTAATTTACATACTCCAATATTATATTAAGGCAATATACGATCTTTATTATTTATATTATATTTTCAACAAGTAGGTGTTTGTGGCCTTGATGATGCAAGTGAAGACTGAATATGAAAAGAGGAAGAAGTGGTGGTGAGTGGGTATATTATTTATATATATTATATTTTCAACAAGTAGGTTTAGACGAAGTGCCATTTTTTGTTGATTTGGGAGAAAAACATCATTTTGTCAAAACAAAAGTAGGAAAAAGTGAAAAATTAGTGGGCTAGAAAAAGTGATTATTCTTGAAGAAAATAGCAAATGCAGTTAAACAAGTGCTAACAAAAGTTTGTAAAATAAGAAGTGAGTCTGACTCGACTTTGATAATGTTATATAATAATAATAAGATAATGAAAAGTAGAAAATGCAATATATTAACATTTCCGATCTAGATGCAAAGGAAATCCTTCAAGAAACGAAATGACACATGGAATATATTGTCATTCCTTTTCAAAAGAGCGAACCTATATCGAGTAACGCATGCCTAGGTCCCATTCGGTCCGTGCTGGTTTAAGAAACTCACAACTCAGAGTCAAAAGTTGAATCTTCACAATAATAATAATTGATAAAATACTCAGAAGTCTTAATATTTTGTGGAATTATTTGTATCGTTTTTTAAGGGCATTAATTAATTAATAATCGTGTACTAATTATAATAATAAGTGTTGAAATTCTGATAGTAATATATATCTATATATAGCAAGAGATTGAAAGGAAATTAATAACTTCAATATATCAAACTTAATTATAACTTTGCATCTCAGTCATATTGAACTATATTCACAATTGATGGATTAGTGTCAACTTCTATATGCGGAAGAAAAATTCATTCGATGAAATGATCTTTTCAGTGATAGTGTCCCATTCTAGCGTGAGTCGCTTATATATATATATATATATATATATTTCTCCTCTTAAAAGTAGTTGCTCGTACCATTAGTTGTTAACATTTGAGATTTTTGAAATCTTAAGTTTGGAGAATAACATTCCTCAAATATATTTAATCCTTTTGAACTTTTTGGTGAAATATTTTATGGGTAAACATGGGACTGGAGTAGTTTGATGTGTACATGGTGACACAAAATATTTAGAAAAATGATAATAATTCAAAAATTTATTCGTCTTATACTTTAGACTTTTAATGTTGAACCAACTGAAATCGAGAATTTTTAAACAGATTCCAAAATTATAAATTATTTGGATAGAACTAAAACATTCTAAATAGTACCTAATTCTTTTGTCTAAGGTAGCTTTTAGATCATTTTCAGCAACCACTCCATCATCCCACGTCATGCACATGTATATAAATAAGGAGCGAATCAAAAGTATTAATGATACATCTCCTTATTAATTTATCGGTTGATACTTATCCTTTAAAATTTTAAATATCAAACAATCCAAATGCCGTAATTGAGAGTTTGGCCTCCAATTACCCTCCATAAAATATTTTAATTTTTATCAACTGATGAATTAATCAATTAACTAACCGGGGAGGTTTATCATTACTGCAAACAAAGAAACTGCATGAGCAAACCAAATATACAAAACATGGAATGTGAATTTCTTCCAATTAATCATAATGTTTTGTGAAATGGTGCTCAATGAACACTCTGCTCATTTGAAAGAGCTCTAGAACAACGTGGAATACAATAGACTATCCTCAGCATTTCTTTGAAAGATAACCTTCTACATAATTTTCTATACAAGAAATTCTACACAAATTTAAGATGACCGGTGCTTAACGCGACATGACTATTCTTTGATCACATATTTACGTTGATGCAACTCACTCGTCTAACTATATAAATAAATAGTTCTAATTATGATTTTATGCATGATAGAATGCATACTTGAAGGGCAGGATCGTTCTTGTACAATTCTTGCAATTGGCAATGAAAATTTTTCAATTATTGAATTAAAAACCCTATTACATGGTTGCTTGCATTTCGACTTATTGAGACAACTTAAAATTATTTGAAGTAGACTGTAATTAATACCTTTTTCTGATCTTGGAAGAATGGAGAGTGTGGTTTGAAACTTATATAAAAGAATAAGTCTTGGTAACAAAACGAGACAAGAATAACATACAAGAAGTAGAGCAAAAAGTGGGGACTAATTTGTAGAAAAGAAGTCAAAAATTGCAGAAACATAAAGCAAAACAAGGAAAAAAAGACACTGCATGTATCCCGTCGTCTATCAACTATTATTACTCGTAACCACCAATTATTTATCATCAGTTAGTGATCATTAAGTTTCAGCTACCTCTTAAATACTATTCCCCTGTATATATAACAATCAATTTTGACCAGTAGACACCGAATGTTTCACTGTGACGCCTCCCCCTCTACTTAAGAATTCACATGTGGGCCGTGTTCATATAGATAAAATTAATAGTACCTGGAGTGTCTATAAAGAAGACATTTGGTGTCTCTAAATCAAAATTGATAGTACTTCCGTCCCGTGAAATTAGGCTCAAGTTAACAAATCTCGTAGATTAAGAAATGTGATTTAATGTGTTTGGAGATAGAAAATGTCCGCTTAATTCTCTAATAATATACTCTTATTTAATATTCAATCCCTTTTTATTTAGACAATATAGTAATTAATTGTTTAAGGGTATATTTTAACAAGAAATTAATTGTTCAATCTCGTTTATATAAGTTGACTATAATGTGAGACAAACAAAAATAGAAACTGAGCCTATTTTCACGGACGGGGTAGTATAACACTTACCCCCTACCCCAAGTGGGTATGATGCATATGAAGTTGATGGGTGCACCAGTCTTCGGCCCACACCTTTATTGGGTAAGTTTTGTACATAAATACATTTGATTGACATAACTATTGCATTTCAGAAGTCGGAGTTTTTTGTGAACTGAACTGAAAAACATGAGTGCAGAACCACCAAAGTATGCATATCCCTACCCTGCTCAAGGTCAAGGTTACTAATTATCATCAAAAACTCTCTCAACTCCCCCACAAAAACACACACACTTTTGTGCGTGTGATTACAATTTTTTTTTTTTTTTGGTGTTTCTTGATCACATATATGGATATGTTTATTGTCTGTGCAATTAATTAATTGAATTATTATTAGGTTATTACCAAGGGCCTCCAGTAGTGGCACCTCCGCAGTATTTTGCTGCTCCCCCAAGGAGAGAACCCAGTTTTCTTGAAGGATGGTACGTACCCCATCCCCAACCCTCCACCCCTCTCTCTCTCTCTCTCTCTCTCTCTCACATTGCAAACTTGACATCGTCCCAAAGTAGACAAAAGGTCAAGGGTTAAGATGAACTTACTTGACGTGTCCATACCATTGATTTATTTATATAACGTGACAAACAAGAAATAAATTATTGCGAAATATAAGCAATTTACAAGAGATAGGTAGATTTGTAGCATTATCCAAATAAATAACATAAAATCCAGCGATTAAATTATTTAATTAATGATCAACAGGGTTTCTGGGTGTATTGGTTTTAATTAATTTTTGTGTGTATATGTTGTTAGTCTTGCAGCTTTATGTTGCTGTTGGATCATTGACGAATGTTGCTGCGATCCCTCTATCATTTTCATCTGCTGATGATTTATCAATTGACAATTTTACCTTTGCTTTTATGTGTGCGAGGCATGCATATTTTCATGTTTATTATTAAGAATGGTTCTACGTGTAAGCATGCTTCTGAAAATTGTATGATATTCAATATCATTTCAAGTTACCAATCAACTAATAATAATTTGATTATTATCACCATCACCATCACCATCACCACCATCATCATCATCATCATCATCATCATCATCAGTGAATGTGAATCGAGTGGCGGAGCTAGAATTTTTATGTTGGAGGGGTGAAAAATAATACTTAAGTCTTGTAAATTTTTTTTAATACAAAAGTCGTGTGTGAACTTAGCACCAAGTTTATTTTTCAATATTTTTATATGCCAATATTTACACCATAAAATGATCATAAATATATTATTATATAGAAAAAAATATGTAATCTAGGTTTGGAAGTGGAAATAATTTGACATTTGAATTTGTCTTCTTATATTCTTACATATTCAAACTCATCAATAAGAAAATACAGAAAATGTAATGTAAATACATAATAATATATACTATTCCATATATGTTTTCTCTTATATATTTTTATAAAATCAAAGCTATATATATTAATATAAATACATGATACACTAAACACGTAATTAGGATACAATTACACACACATATTTAAACCGTGCAAATATGTGTAAATATATCAACACGTAAAAAAAATCTATAATAAATAAAAACTACTAGAAGAAAATACATTTTCATAAGTCTAACCAACACATAACTAGATTAACTAAAAGAAAAGAAAATAAAATAAAATAAAAATTATACACCACATACTAGTCCATTTATGCCCAAAATTTTTATTGGAATGCGTGTGAAGCCATCAGGGGAAGGAAACACTCTTTCATCCAACCATCAAGATACTTCATCGAGAAGCTCTCACCGGATAGACTCTTCCAACCCTCAAACTATTGCTAACTTATCTAAAAGAAGCTCATCTATTACTAACTTATCACATATGAATGTGTTTCGCAATAATCTAAAATAATTCAAAATGATCTTTGGTTTAAATTTTTGTCATGTGGCTACAATTTAAAATAATTTAAAGTTGTTTTTTTAAAAATAGTGAATCTAGAAAATGATATCAGGTGACAAAATTTTAAACTAATTTAAAACAATTTCTATGACTAAAAACTTTAATTTCTTATTTTGGAAATTTTAAGTATTGTTTATTTATTTTAATAAAGTAATTGAAAATTATGTGTTTCAATATCATGTGTTATCAAGGAAAAGTTATCTTAAAAACAAATAAGGATATTCCCTTTTAAAAAAAAAAGAAAACAGATAAAGATACATATATAAAACTAATCACCCAAAAGAAAAAAAATAAATAAGAAAGAAATAAAAAAAGATACGTAGCATAAACAGTTACTTTCGGTCCGACTATAGAGAGACAACTTCTCCTCTTGCCGAGAGGCCACCCTTGATCTCTCAGTAAGAGGGAGTCATTTATGTGCAACCTCTCTATAAAAAAAAGTTACATCTCTTTAGAAATTTTCTACTACAGTTTACAACAATTCATAAAAAAATTATTATTAAATAAAAGATAAACAAAATATTGTGAAAAAGGTAATTAAAAAAACATTGTCAAAAAGAAGATAATAAAAAAATAGACAGGAAAAGAAATGAGGAGGGAGGGAGAGAGAGTCGTGGGGCAGCAGCAAAATCATTAGAGAGAGAGAGAGAGAGAGAGAGAGAGAGAGAGAGAGAGAGAGCCAGCCTTGAATGGTGTGCTGTAAAGTTTTCCTTTCCCTTTGTCTTCTACACTCGACAACGCCATTTCTGCAACTCCATTTCAGCAACGCCATTTCTTTCATCTGAAACTATAAAAAAAAAAAAAAAAAATGTTGCAGGGGCGAGCTCTGGTCCGGCGACTGATGTTGCAGGGGCGATCGCCCCCCACGCCGCCTTTCGCTCCGCCCCTGAGTGAATCAGTTATCAAATTTCCTTCTTCATTTTATTTTATTTTATTTTTTTATAGAGGGGTTAGCGACCAAATTTCTACCTCATGAGTTTTCGAAAAGGTCTCATCTTTGTTCCGTCATTTACGATTGAGTTGTAAAAACTTCTAGATATGTATCTCACGTTTCAACTGAATTCTTTTTAGCATATGTATCCATATATAGACACAACGAACATAAGCACTTTCTTTAACTTCTATTCTACTGGACTGAATATGCGATGATTTTTTCCACGAAATCCCCAGCATAGAAATCACTAGCATTATTAATTAACTACTAATAATATAATAATATGAGTAATAATAAACTTTCATATTATTTCACTAATTAATTTATTAGTTGTGTAATAACAAAAATAGTAAAACTTTCAATAATTAAGACATTTAAATAATTTAAATTTTAAATATTTTAAAATTAAAATTATAAATTGATGAACTAATTGATCAAGTGTAACATTACTCAAATAATATATGTGTAGAAAATGACTTTCTTTAGTGGGAACCCATGACAAGAACCGGGAGAAAATGTACACTAATTTTCTGTAAGTCCTAATCAATCGTCAAAAGTCTAGTGCCGTGTGCCAAACACTAACGTATCACGCATACCAGACTTCCTCTATAACAAGTGAAATATTCTATGGTGCCTCTTATTGGATAGCCCCCAATATATTTAATAAGAAGTTGTCATGTACTCTATCAGACACTATCATAGACGGACCGCTATACAAGTTGCAATTCTCTTTTTGGAGTCATTAAATTTGTACTTTTGTGGTGTAACATGCAACTTGTCTGTTGATGAGGCGATGCCTTGACCGATTCAACGATAATCTCAAAAGATTGCTTCTGATTTTAGTGATGCAAAAGTGATACACGATCATATTATAGTCAGTCTGTCCCCACAATTTTGAATATTTAGGCTAAATAATTACAGATAGAAGATAAAGACTCGTTGAAATTTCTCTCTTTTGTCATGGAAGTCCAAACAATAATATTAATTCGAAAGCGACCTTTACGGATTACATTCTATCCCAATTCAGATACAATAATGTTACTTGTCTGAATGAGATATTGGAAATTTGATCTTAAATACGAGAACGAAAATGACTGATTAGAATGTGGATAGTAGATATATCTCCATTTTCTAATGAAAATACACCAAATAAACACGTCTCTAATTTAGCCGAAATAGCATCATGTATATGTACGCGCCTACACAATTTATTAAAGGAATTTTCAAATGCCCCACAGTGAGCAATTTGCGTGATATATACACACAATAAAATACTACTCTTAGAAAAGTAGTTACATTTTGAACACTTAACATTGTATTATTAGTTGTCTATGCATTATGAAAATTACCCACGATTGACATTTGAAAATTCCTCTTAACATATGATGATAGACACACTAACGATAAGAGACGTGCAAAAATATAAATTACCCACCTGTTTGTGGAAAGATAGACTAACGACACTTATATATAGAAGGTAAGTCAGACACTATAATTTTTTCAAGCCACATTAACTTTTAATTGATGTGGCCAAAACAAAAAAAAAAAAAAAACCAAAAACAAAAAAATTTCATAGACTCCATATATCTCCTAATTTTCTTTTAATTTTCCCACTTCTAATCACTTTTCTCCCATTTATTATCTTTTCATCATTTTTAAATTATCACTTTTATCATCATTTCCAAACACCTTTCTACATTCCCACATCTTCCCAAGTATCACCCACAACGAGTTTATCATTATTTTTAATTTAATTGAATTTGCTTCTATATCTCCTCTCTTCTCACTTTTTCCCCCACGAATCTTTCACATTCCCTTCAATTAAAAATAAGAATAATATTATTTATCACAGTCAACGGTGACCACTAGGTCTATTTGTACATATGTGATATACAAAACTCGTACACACACCCCTGAATTTACACATCTTCAAATTTAAAATTTGTCATTTGAAAAAAAAGATAGATTTGGGAGAACTATGTACAAATTATGTACGTAACATATGTACAAATAGATTAATTCCTATTAAAATATTCCTCTCTCCTTCTCATCATTTCCAATCCACGACATTTCCAACTTTGCATTGGAGATATTATATATATGTGTGTCTCTATATATTCTTATTTATATTATATATAAGAAACAAATTCTCCAAATTTACTGTTCATAGAACAGTGTCTTTACAAAATTACCCCTGTCTTTTTGCAACCAATTTCCTATTTTACCCCCAGCTTGGCAGCTCCTCATTCTCTCTCGTGTTTTCTTTCTCGCTACTGTCTTGCCCAGAAACTTCTATGTATCCCTTTTAAAGGAAATAGTGGAAAATGGCCGCCTGACCCGACCCGTTTTGCAAAGTAGCCTTTGACCCCTTTTTTGCTCTTTAAAATTAAATCCAGTAAAACTAAATTTTGTCAATCACAAAATTACCCTTCATCTTCCTCAGTGTCATTCATCCCCCAAGGCTGCAGGCTGAAGGCGCTGAACCTCAATCTCAATTTTGTTGATTTCGTCGGGCCAGTTTGTCTCACTTCCGACCAGGGACCAGGTACAGTCGCACTCAACGGGTAAGCTTTCCTTCCTCAGTTCATTTCTAACCCTAAATCCTAAATATAATTCAATTGGATTATAGAATTCAATCCTCGGGTAAGGTTTTCTGTTATTTATTTCAATTCAATTGCATTCCACTGATCACATTCAGGTTTTTTGAGTTTTTATTGCTAATTACAATTTACAAAGTGTAGTATGGCTGCGCCTACTACATGCTATCTGTGTTTGTGTGTATAAATGTATCGTTATATGTGGACGTCCAGAAGTTTATTGGCATTTTTCTCTTATATATGTAAATTTATATGTAAATTTTAAGGTATATATTAGATCCTTGTACTCAGTGGCTTATATTGATCATACACTTCCAATTTTTTACACAGGATTTCACATTTGGCTTACAAAGATTTGGTTGCTCTGTGGTCTGAATTGGTTGCTTTGTGGTTTTGTTTGTTTATGCTTTTGGTTTGCTTCTGTCATTAGTTGCTTAGATTTTTTTCTCTTTTGTTTTGCTGTTGTTTTTTTGGAGAAGTGATGATGCCCCCTTGCTCATGCCTGTACAGATTTTGCGTTATGTAATAATATCATATCGTTTCTTTAAAAAAAAAAGGAATTTGGCACGTCAATTGGATTAAATAGTTTGTTGTCATTCATGTGCTTTCTTCCACTGTAAAAGAATTTGGCATGTCAATTGGATTAACTACTTTGCTATAATTCTTGTGCTTTTTCTTCTCTCTAGTAATGAGATTGGTGCCAGTTAATTTTAGAGTCTTAGTTACAAGAATCATATTAGAAAATTGTTTAATTTGGTATATTTGGATGCACATTACAATGCTATGATTTGAATTTCTTTTTTTCTATTTTTCGTTTTAATCATATTAGAAAATCATTTAATTTGGTCTATTTGGATGCGCATTACAATGCTATGATTTGAATTTCTTTTTTTCTATTTTTCGTTTTAAGTTCTAAGTCTGGATTGGATTTAGAACCCCGTAAGCTTGACTGTACATGTTCAAATAGTTCATAAATGATTGTTATGACAAACTTTTAATCTTCAATTCTTAAGAGTAAATGTTGAACATAATAGAGTAGGATGTGTGTCAAATCCTAATAATAGGCTCAAAAAACTGCAATGTGTATCTGCAGCGTTTATGGCCGAATTGGAAATAATTTCTGAGACAAAAATAAATGGGGAACATGTTTTACACTTAGAAGACTATGTGGCTTGATGCCTGAACTGCTACCTAGCTTAATGTAGCATGGAGAGAAAATAATGAGCCAAAGCCATATATACAGAAGTTTATAGCTTACTTCACCCACATTTTTTGCTTCAAAATATTGCTCTTTTAAGAATATTAAATTCTTGTTCCAAACATTCAGGAATTTTGACTACAAGAATTTCATATATCGCTTTTCTATTCTTAAATGTTCAGCCATATCAATTCTTAAGACGAGTAATTAGAAAAACCCAACAGCAGCCTGAATGGGATTGCAAATTATGACAAGGATACAGTTAGCCATGGCCTCTTGCTTAAATGTAAATTTGTTTTATGTTATCCCCTTTCCTACCAAATAATTAATTGGTTGCTTTGTTTGTTCCACTTGTACACAGTAGAACACTAGTTCAGCGTAGTCCAGGGAATACTTCGATATCTGTGTCAGGATTGTGCTGTTTCCTTGTCCATTGGTGCAAGTAAAAAGACAGCTTGGAGTGATGCCTCTTCACCTTCTTCTTTTTTTTTTTTTTTTTTTTTTTTTTTTTTTTTAAATACTTCATTTTGCCAAAAATTTAGTTACTATTTGCTATCCTTGTTTCTGATCAAGGTTCATGATGCCATTGGTCCATGTTTTGCTTTCACTGATTCTCATTATCTTAATCTTTTACGTTGGAATGCAGTCATCGATAATGCAGATGGACCTGTTTTCTTTATATTGATTACTATTTTTATTTTCTTTTGTCAACATTTGGCAGGGACGAGCTCTGTATCATATATCAAAGGCTTTTACTACTGCGGCATCAAAGTTGGAAAACATTGGATTCGGTATCTTTTCATTAACTTCTTTGCCTTTTCTTATGAACCTATGGTAAAAGATGGGTAAAAATCACTATGAAGCTAAATGAGGCTAATAATAGGAAAATAGATTGAGTAATAAATCGTTGTTTACTATTCTAGTATTTCTTACCTATTGTTTAAGGTAAATTAATGCTCTTAGATTTACAAAGGAATATTTATTTAATTTGGACACGGTATGATCACTTTGGTGGCAGAAAATAAAATTAATTGTTACACAAGCCCAGAAATTCTATTTTGTTAGTGGTCATGGTTTCTTAGTTTCAAATTCTGCATTTAATTTCTCGTAATATGTAGAATGTCTGTAGGCAATATGACAATTTTATTGTTCATTGGTGTTCATTTTTTTGTACTTTCAGACAGCCAACTTCCACTGGGTATTTACAATTTGTTGCATGCCTTAATTTCTACAATGATCGTTCAACCATATATATACAGTCAGATAATTTGTGTTGCATAGCTTTAATGGGCATTCCAAAGTTTGTATTTGCATGTTTAGTTTACAAGGCTATCATGGTTCCTCCATTTTTTGTTGGAAAGTTAAATAATATTTAAATATAAAGTGTGTTGTATCATCTGCAGAATTCTCGATTAGACTGCATGTTTGGGATGGCCCAATTAAGAACTTAATGTGGTGACTGTGAGCAAGTTAGGCGATTAGCGTTCGGGATCTAGTGCCATGATGGTTGCTGTACTCTGAAACCTACGTATGGCTAAGCTTAAAAAACTTGAGTTACAAGTTCTAGAAGGATATAACTATTTTACCGATCAAAGCTTTGTATGTGCAAGTTCTCACCATTTTCCCCCGTTATTATGAAAGAAACAGCTCCAGACATCTTCTGTAACAGAATTTTACTTCGCATAAAGCTTTAGCGGAAGTACTTACTACAGTTATTTTTATAATTCATGAAGATTCTCTAATTGTGCCTGGAAATTGTTGATGTTCTAATATGTGTAGCTACCACCTGCTCCACCACCACCTCCTTTTCCGAAAGGCTATGCCCTTCCAACTGCAGAAGAAGAGAAAAGCTCCGAGAACCAGCAAACAGAGGCACAGCAGCCTATTGATCCCATTATTGACCAAGGGCAATCTAAGAGACGGAAATTTTGACACAGGTTTCCTTCTTGTTGCCTCTTAAGCGTTGAAGCCCTTATGTGGAAGATAAAAAATCAATTGCCATACAGGGGAAAATCCCTGGTAAATTGACAACAAGCATGTTAAATGAGATATTTTTTTGTTCACTAGTTTTTTTGTTACACCTTGTTGTAAATGAATAGCTATAGTTGACATAGAGGCATAGTTGCTGATTTTGGTGTGTATAACTTGCATATTTGAGATATGATTCGAAGAGAATATTCAATGAAAGTTTGGTTAAACTTGTTAAGTGTTTTGTCTAGAGAATGGCTATCTCAAAATGCAATATATATTTCTCATTGGTAAAGTCACTTAGCATGTTTGTTTGGACTCTGGCAAAGTCACGTGTAAAGAGCATGGCCCTCGTTAATTTTGGTTTGAAGCTGTTTTGCTATCAAATGCTTCATTGAAATACTTATCAATAGAAACCAGTCTTTGTAGAGGTCTAGTAGCCGACCGCTCTATATCGATCTGTTAACAGACCTATAAATAGACCAGTCTGTCTATTAGTCTTTTAATAGACCTATAAACAAATCAGTCTTTTGTTCTTCAATAGGTTGTCTTTTATTGTTGTTGAGTTGCAGTGAAATGGATATATGACTGATCCTTCTTCTTCTCAAGAAATAGATGTTGTCGTTGGTCATCTAGCCCAAGTCAATTTAGTTAAAGGAAGAGTTACATATGAGGCTCATCATTCTATCATTACGAATCTTATGTTTTTTTGTTGTTACTTTCGAGTCGTTTTACTATCAAACGCTACACTCAAGCACTATGGTACAGAGAAACAATCTTCAATGGAAGTTTCGGCCGACAAAGGAAGAGTTACATTTCAGCCAATTCAATATAGTTGAAGGAAGAGGTCTGATAACTGAGTGGTCTGTCTATCAGTCTGTTAACGGACCTATAAACAGACAAGTCTGCTTGTAGGTTAGTCGACAGACTTATTGACAGACTCGTATCTTCCGCTCATCATTTCGCCTGATTCAATCTAGTTAAAAGGAAGTGTTATATATAAATAGCATCGTCTTATCAGTTCCAGCTCTCGTCTTTTGTTAGATAAACTCACTGAATTGTACAATGTTGTAGTGAAACATAATCGAGTGACTACGAAGAAATAATATATGCTTGCAGTTTCTTTTATTATATAAGTGTCTTTTATTTATGAATTGGTTGCCTTTTATTGTTGTTAAGTTGCAGTGAAATGGATGTATGACTCAGCTCTCTTCTCCGATACAAATAGTTGTTGTCAGTTTAGTTGAAGGAAGAGCTATATATAACATCGTCTTATCGTTATGAGCCTTGTGTTTTTTTTTTTTTTTTTGTTATAGTCTTCTAATATGGAAGTGCGATTAATCTCTCTTCTAACTCAAGTTGAACTAACAAATGGAGGTTGCACGTGAAAATTATGCGTAACATGTCAAAGTCATTAAACATGTCAAAATTGTCATTTTCATATCGTTTTACTGTCAATGCTGCACTCAAGTACTTATCAATACAAACCATTATGTGCAAAGGTCTAATAAATGACGGTCTATTATTAGGTCTGTCGACAGACCTACAGACAGACCGGTCTGTAGATAGGTCTGTCGACAGACTTCCTGACAGACATGTATCTTCCGTCCATCATTTTGTCTTATTTAATTTAGTTAAATGACGAGTTACATATAAAAATCATTGTTTTATTGGTACGAACATTGCCTTTTGTTAAATAAAAGATCTACTCAATTTTACAATGTTGTGGTGAAACATAATCGATTAACTACGAAGAAATATTTTATCCTTCAAGTTTCTTTTGTTATACAAGTATCTTATCTTACATGAAATGTTTGTCTTCTTTTAGTATTATTGTCAAGAGCTCCTGAAAGCGATCTGTATGACTCATCTCTCTTCTTCTCAACAAAATAGTTGTTGTAGTTGATCATTTAGCCCAAGTTAATTTAGTTGATGATATAGTTACATATAAGATTCATCGTCCTATCGTTACGAACTTTGTATATTGTTGTTGTTACGGTCTCCTAAAAAGGAAGTACGACTAAACTATCTTCTTATTCTAATAGATCAACATAAAGAATTGCAGTTGAACTAAAGTTGAACAAAAAATTGAAGGGTTCACGTGATAATTATGCGTAACATGTCAAAGTCACTAAACACGCAAAGAGGTCTGATAACCGATAGGTCTATTATTCGGTCTGTCGACGGACCTACAAACAGATTGGTTTGTCTGTAGGTCTGTCGACATACTTAGTTACAGACTCATATATGTCGTTCACCATTTCGCTTGATTCAATTTAGTTAAAAGAAGAGTTACATATGAAAATCATTGTCGTATCGGTATGAACCTTGTCTTTTGTTAGAAATTCTATCTACTGAATTGTATAACGTTGGGGTGAAACATTATTGAGTGACTATGAAGAAACAATATATGTTTTTTTCTTTGTTCTAATATGAAGAAATAATATATGCTCATCTATATTTCTTTTGTTATACAAGTGTTTTTTGTTTATGAGTTGGTTGTTTTTTATTTTTATTAACAATATTTGAAATGGAAGTATGACCCATCTCTCTTCTTATTCTAATGGTTATTTTCGTTGACTGTAAAGAGATGCAATGGAACTAAAGTTAAAGAAAAATTTACAGAACTTCATGTGGAAATTGTACGAAAACATGTCAGGTGACCATTAAAGTATAACTCACTATCATCTTATTATCTTTTGAGTATGTCAACCTCATCTTGTTCCACAAATTTCACTGAGTCTATCAACAGACCACCCGCAGTCTGTTAAGAGACTCGTCGAGCGTCTGACCCCAAAAAAACCTACGCCTTCAAAATTTTTTTATGTGTACTACTACTTATGATCAATTTCCAATACTTCTAATAGTGAAAATGATATAGGAATTCATCCAAATAGTATAACAATCACAAAACTCCAATGTGGAATAATTGTAAAAGCTATACAGTAAACTAAACAAAATGTGTATATCAACGTGAGAATTCTTACCAAATAAATAGAGATTGTTTATTAGCTTTTCATTCTATTACTTATTTTAGTGGCAGGAAGAATTTTGTCATCAAACACTATGCACAGATTTGGAAAATACGGAAGAAGCAGAACGATCAGTTTTGAAAGGAACTCAAGCATATACTTACGCTAATTGTATATATTATAAGGGTGTTTGTGACTTTTTCTTTTATTAGTAAATAGGTTATTTTGATATGATATTAAAGATATTTTAGACATTTAAATATATGTGAGGTCTTTTAGACTCAAGAAGGCCATAAGTGTGCTTTGACCAAGGCCATTTTGAAAAAAACCCCTTCTTATTTTATATGTATATATAGACAGCCATATATCTATCTATTCTTACTTAACGAAAGCCTTCAAGAACAAATATCCGTTCAAATTCAATACTTCAATTACGAATTGTTGAAGCACCGTGATTTCTGGAGTTTGCCCTGAATCTCTCCTTTCTGCCGTGGTGTTACATCAATTACGGGTACTTTTTTGATCGTTCTTGCATTGTTTAATTTCAGATTTTGTGGTTTTTGTTTACGTCTCACGTTTTGTGAAGTACTACGACTTGCTACTGTCTTTCATTGCACTTGAAGGGTGAATTTTTTTCCCCTTTTTGTTCAGTTTGGCTTTGCTTTTTGTGGAAGGTTTAAATTTTTTATGTTTATTTTTGTTTTATTTTTTCCCGTTGGAGTTCCTCTAGAATGAATTATTCTTTCACGTTTGAAAAAAAAAAAAAATAAATAAATAAATTTATTCTTTCACCTGTCAGTTCCTTGTTTTGGTGTTTAGGCTAGACATAGCATTTAGATTTGTTAAAAATTTGGAATGAAACTTAGAGCTTGCATGGTGTTTGATAAATTGTCTCAGTGAAATTTAATCAATTAGTTTTTTATAATTTCTTGATCTTTTATTTTCCATAATTTCTTGATTTTTTCTTTTCCATTTTTTTTAGTTATTCATTTGTCAAGCAATACCAAAATGACTTCTTTGCAATGGGCATCTTTATATTGTCGCACCGTATACATAGTTAGAATTATTTTGCCTTGTCTCAATGACTATTTTCTTTGCTTGTGAATGCATTATAATTGGTGTTTACATTAAGAAGACATAACAAATAGAAATGGTTCATTACTTCAAAAAAAAAAAAAAAATAGAAATGGTTCATTATTAGTCTGTTTTGGCTACACAGATTCAATGTGACCACTTGACGTAATCATTGCAATTATATGAAATTATTTGGCTTTTTGAATGGGACATGGAGCAAAAGAGTGTTCTAACGGGAATATATTCGTTTGCTTTAATAAATCAAACAAAATCTACTAATGTAGACAAACTAACTTTTCTGAAAGGGAGAATCAATTAACAAACTCATGGCGAGCACCAATTTCACTCTTAAGGCCTTAGGCAACACTTTTGACATTAATATTGTTGATGAAGCATGACATTAATATAAATATTCATTTCTTCAGTAATTTTGAATATACCCTTTCAATTCCATTACTGAAAAAAAGTTTACCATTGTCATCAACAAACAAATTAAAAAAGAACTAAAATTTTGTTGTATACTAACATGTATGAAATAGAGGAAGTAGATCAGAACATTCAATTTTAAAAGCAAAATAGATTGGATTCGCCAAAAAAATAAATACTCTCCAATCCGCTCCTTAAATTTTCCAAACCCATTTCCTCCTCTCAGTTTTCCACTAAATCCATTTTGACTAAAGCTTCCCATATAACGTCTAAAATAAGAAAAATTTGATAATTAAATACAAACATACTCTGTGCTCAAACTGTTGATCTATAAAGTATTGTCAAGTACTCAAGTTAAATAGTTGTTTTCAATTCTTTAAAGATCCAATTTGGAGCAAATCATTATCTTATTTAAAATTTGATAAATATGTGATCAAATATAATCTTTTGGTTGGTTGGTTGTGGTTTTAGTACCTTTTGGTTGCACCTGAAGATAGATAGAAAGTTGGAGATGTGGTGCCCCTTTATGCCAAGAAGTTCGGTCTTTTTCACAATCCCAGGTATTCTTTCTCTTGATTTGCATTCTAAAGTAGTCTTAAGATTATCAGTTTCTATCTAGAGTTCTTTGATTATAAATGAGTGATTTCTTTTCTGTTGATTTTATTATATTTGTTGTATTTTTGTAAAATTGCTTGAGATTGGGAATTTGATTTTGAAGCTATTCCAACATGTTTCCTGTCAGCAGTATGTGGAACAAAAAGAATGATAAACAGCTTATATTGGTCTCTGAAATGCCATTAGAATTTGATTTTTCAAGCATAAAAAAATAGTATTATTGGAAATGTTATCTTTGTAAAGTTATGTTAGAATTACACTGGTTGGCATTTCCGGAATCACAGCTTCAGACCAACTTTAAATAGCACGTCTTTTTCTCATATTTGGAATGGGCTGATACAAGTTCCTGTTTTTCATCCATTTTTCTTTGATTTTGTAGCAAATAACCTACCTTCTATGTATGTTATTTGCGGGACAGCCAGATGATTTTTAGTGTGGCTGACTTGATTTATATATTATTATAACAACAAATCTACACAATGAATTTTAACGTTCACTTTCTCAGAAATATTTTGGCATGGAACATATTTAATATACTTTTTGGTTTCTTAGCCCACCTTATTTTATTGCACGCATATTGTAACGAAAAGTAAAACGAACCACGTGTGAAGCACGTGCTCCACTAGTTTTTCTTATATATAGGATAGGAGATATATGTATATGTATAGAGTAGATTTGATTGTTTAATTTGTATATACGATTTTTTTTTTTGGGACAAAATATACGATTTTTTTTAATTATAATAAAATAATATATTCTCATCAAATTGGCGCACCGACGCAACGGCCGTATTTTCCTATTTCTTTTCGGAAAGAAATGTCTCTAGTGTATTTTCCTATAGGAGATTGATGTTTGTATAATATATAAATAGCCCGTCCTGAAAGTAAGTTTTGTTCATATACCACTATGTTTGGTAATCATTTAAAAATACCTTGAATTTATCAATTAATTTAAATTTCAACTTTTAGACACATGACAACACTACATTTAACCACATATTTAATTTGACTTGAACTCTTATATCATTTTAATCATTATTTCTACATGACACAATCAATTCTCGATACCTATACAAAATTTGAAATTTAAATCCATTTATAAATCCACCTATTTATAAATCTATTTATGTATAGGATTGCTTACAACCTCTTACTTAGTTTAATTTGCTATACATACCTTTGCATCCATCGTCCCCTGTATAAATTGTACAATTATATCAGTCTTATTTCGTCAACTTATTTATATTTCTTAACTTACATTTTTTTTCTCCCTTTTATAAATATAGATTATATAATAAACAACAAAGTGTGGATATTAAGAATAACAACTTTGATTGTATTTTAAATTATAACTTTGCAAAGTACACCACCAAATTGAAGTCACAAATAATGAGTGCTTTTTTTTTTTTTTTGGCAATCAATCAATAGCATCATTTATTCAAACGATAAGAGGATAAAGCGTTTACAAGAAAGGATGGGGGATCATCAATCCAACAATGATTCCAAAAACCTGCTCTAGCCTCACAAGCTAAAATATGAGCTACTTTATTTGCACTCCTCCTAATGGTTCAAAACTGGCATGCCACGAACTCTTGAGACAATGATGGAACCCTCTCCATCAAAGGGCCTTCATGGGACCGAGGCTCTAGCTCAGAAACAAGGCGTATGACATTGCTCGCATCAGACTCCACAATCACCTGCTCAAACCCATGCTCTAGAGTTGTTTGCACCCCAATCAATAATGCCCAACATTCACTCGCATGAGGTGTCAACCCCCATCACTGTAGTTGCCTTAGCCACTAACATTCTTCCTTCATGACCACGACACACTACTCCAACCCCAATCCGTTGCCCATCTGACTTCGCAGAAGCATCTACATTGACTTTAATCCATCCCCTTTGTGGCGGCAGCCATTTCTCCATTCTCCCTCTCAACCGTCCATCAACTTCCGTCTGCATCTGCCTACAGTGTATTCTCCAATATTCTAGGATAAATTCATATGCACCCCCACTAAATTAATGACTTCATTACATTTACGTTCAAACGCAAAGGAGTTTCGTATAAACCAGCTTCTCCACATAGCAACCACCAGCCACTCCAAGTCACCCCTACTGAGGCCCTTGCTAGCTGAGAGAATAAATTCAGCTAGATGGTCGCCAATGAAGCCCTCGACCCACCGTCCAATCTTTGCTGTCCGTTTAGCTTCTATGAACAAATTTGCACCCAAGAATAGCATGTACAGCATTCTCACACCCCTCTCCACACCTAGGACATACAAGATCATCTATAATGTGCCTCCCCCACAGCTGCTCCTTTGTGGGAAGGATATTCATGAATATTTTACAGACAAAAAATGTAACATCCTGTAAATTTTCAACTATAAACTTGGTAACATGTAATCGTTATTTGGAGATACTTAATTAAGAAATTTTTACAATACTTGAATTTGTATAAATTATGTAATAGGATTAGAAGATTATTATCAACATATTTTAAAATTGTATGGATAAATTGCATTGACAACTGTAGGGGATTCTCTAGAATAGGACATTTGTCATTTTTGTAATTAATAAAGGAATATTGTCTTGCCAAGTGTCAAGACATGTTATTTTATAATTTATTAATTGTCATTTCTGCTAAGTGTCTAAGACACTTGGTAGTCTTGCCATTAGTGGATTTTAATGGTTAATTAACTATAATTAACTACTAATTTCTATAAAAACAAGGGCAAAATATCAAGACTCCTCACCCGCTCTTCCACGTCCCTTCACCCTTATATATATATATACACACATACATATATATATATATATTTTTTGTTCCCTATTTATAGTATGAAAATTTAGTGTTTAATTAAAGATGCCAATGAGGAGATTATTTCAAAAATAAGAAAGATTATTGAGGAATATCCATCTTTCGGGAGATCAAATTAAAATGTGAGTAACCTAATACTTTGATTTCTTTTCTACATGCATAAAGTTTTGATAAGATAAGTGTGTATTTGATTGATGACTTTAATGAGACAAACATGGATTTTGATGCATTATTATTGAAAGAAAGATTGGTTTATTTTATTTGTATCGCTAGTTAATGCTCTACCCGTTTTGAATTGCTTTGTGATTGTATGGCCTTGTTGTGTGGTTTTAGCCATTCTGAATTGTTTCCTGTACTATGATCTATTCAATGATCCCGGGATATGGAAGATTAGTGTGGTGTTTGCTTTGAATTGGAATTTCGGTATGGGTCTACCGGGGTTCATTGTAGATCCACTTAATTGAATTGATATGAATCTCGTGTGCACCACGGGTAGTAGTTTAACTAGTGATAGTGCCATTTTGTGCATCCAAATGCTTTGTAGAAACACATGATTTTTCGAAAATATATTTCTTAAATGAAAGGTGAATCAAAATATTATGTTATTCATTGAGTACTTTTGTATTCACCCGCCCTTTTCTACAACCTTGTAGGTATTGAACTAATAGCCTTGTGGCCGGAACGTCCCAAAGGCGGAGAGGATACATGTATGTGATCGAGACTTCGGTGCGTGGCCGGAGTTTCGTTGTGGGTGGCCACGATAATTTTAATTATCAGAGTACGCAACTCAAGCTTCTCTACTTTTGAATTGTATTTCTATAGTCCCGCCCTCGATTTTTGAATTGCTAAACGCTTCCGCTACTGACATTTCGGATTAATATGGTGATAAATTGGGGGAGATCGGAAGAGCACACGTCTGAGTGACAAAAAATTTTATTTTCGCTGGCACATGCATCCTCCATAAAGTCTTCCACCAACTCGCCATCTCACCCACCTCCAACAAGTATGTATCACGCCGCATTGGGAGCTCAAGATAATAACCGACTTCACTGAATAAATCCCATTTGCAGTAAAATGCCACATAACTGTGTCTTCAACCATCGGATTCCCTTTTGGCACTGATAAAATAATCTCACTATCAACTGGATGGAACCTATGTGCAATAAAATCAACATTCCAATCCCTAGATTCATGCAAATATCCGCAACCCTCATCATATGGTCTTCCCACTGAGAAGTGATCGATCTATATGAAAAAGGTCAAGGAAGCCATGGACTCGAGAAAACAAGGGCTTTCTGCCTATTGCCAATTCTCCATCGTATCCCTTTTTGTCAAAGTTCACGTCCCCATAAAATGCTACGCCACAAGTAGGAACAGCCCAGTTTAATCTCCGCATCGCAAAAGGAATTAAACATATGATATTTAGTTCTCAATATTTCTGCCATCAAAGAATTTGGAGAAGTAAGTATCCTCCAACTTTCCTTTGCACCAAGGCATTGTTAAAAGCCTCAAGGTTTTTAAAGCCAACACATCCTTCAAATTTTGTCTTACAAAGCTAATCCCAAGACACCCATCTCATCCACCTCCTGCCATGTGAATCCCCCCACCAAAAAGAGCTCACCAATCTTGTCAACTCTGAGCACAAGTCAGTAGGCAGTCTAAATAAACTCATAGTATAATTAGGAATGGACTGAACCACCGCCCCACCCCACCCCACCCTCCCTCCCTCCCTCCCTCCCTCCCCAGCCACCCCAGATAAAAACTTCTTTATCCACAATTGTAACTTCTTCCACACCTTGTAAGTGAGGTGATACAATATAAAGTTTGATAATAATTTTTATAGTTTTTTTCCTTATATATCAATGACCTTTTACTCTAATTACCATTTCCCTTCCATCCTTTTTTTATTGAATTGTTTACAAGATCATTTCTACTAACTAAAATTTCCTTCTTGGTCTATATATAGATTATACTATTGCCTAAGATATCTCAGATAAAATATACTCAACTATTAAATCAATGATTCTTATTAATCGAGCTTCAATTAAATATGGATAACTTAAATCAATGATTTTTATCATTATTTCTTTAGCTTAAATCAAACTAGTATAATACCAAACTAAATTTCAAAAACTATCAAACTAAATATGACTTCAGGAACAATATCCAACAGTAAATTTTGAATCAGATTTATCATTTTCACTTGTACATGCACGTAGCTATGGTATCTAAAAATTTAACTTTTAGTGAATAATCAACCGTGAAATATGGCATTGTCAAGGGTAATATGTACATAAATATGATAATATTATTTAATGACCATATTTTCGAGAGACTATCATATGGTTAATTCATTCAATATACTATTATGAAATTCATACTTTACTCACCTTACTGAAAAACTTTGCATTAAAAAATAAAATGGCATCCTAATAGAATAACTAGTAGTGTATAAATTATAAAACACTTCGCTTTGTGCAACTATGACATGAATGTATTTAACCCAAAAAATCTGATTTGGAATTAGAACAATGAAAGTTATAGAAGCATGCAGTACAATTTTCCCAGTAATAATGTTCGAGGAATGACCAATTGTTTAACCACAATCCCCATAGGCTCTGTTGTTGCTCGACCAGGAGTTGGAAGTGGTAGGCCTCCATTTTCACTTGTTTCAACAATGGCTGCTTTGCTGTTTCTTTGCACGAATTGAATAAATCAAGCCTTGCAATCACAAGAGATCTTATACTAAATTCAAGCCAAGAAGTTTTATAGATTTCTTTCCTTCTCGGCCCTTCACCTATAGAAGCCCGCTTGCCTCAAGAAGAATACTGTATGAGGTTGATAATAGATATGTTGATCATGTACAGTTAAGCGCCATAATTACCATTTCTCAAGGCATAAGGGAAACTTATATTTAACTATTTTTCAAGAAAGAGATATTACCATGTCATTTGATGACTATTTGATGTTGTAATCGAGTTTGGTAAGTTTCCTCTTTATTTCTTTTGCTTAAATCAAATATTGATTAATCTTTCTTCAACTTAAATCAAATATGGATAACTTAAATCAATGATTATTACTCCCCCGTCTCAAAAAGATATTCCCCAATTCCTTTTTATCCATCCTAAATTATATTCCCTTTTTATAGTAATTTTTTTATACAATCATATTTAATCTTCTTGAATTGCTTATGTTATTTGGTATTATTATTCTGTGTAACGCACAAATGAAATTACTAGAAATCATTACACCACACGATTATTCCACCACAAATTAAAAGTAATTTTAATAAATGCACCACAAGAATTTTACAACTATAACCTCCGTAGTTTTAAAAAGGTAATAAAATATGTAAAAAAGTAATAAAACATAATTGGGTATTTTTATATTAATTAATCATTATCATCTTCATTTTTACTTCTCCAAAAAGCATCACATTGAAAAAAGAAATTCACTTAATCATTTTCATGATTTGATTCATTTTATTCAACTCTTTACGTCGAATATATATTTTTTCTAAATATGAATTCCAAGCAAATCAACTTATGTGATTGACAGGGACCAAGGGATAGCCCAAGTGGTAAGGGCTTACCCCTTCCTCGGGATTTACCCGTGTTCGAGTTCCCCTAGTCCCCTCCCCGTTATCCTCCATTGTAATAAAAAAAAATAATAACTTATGTGATTGACGTCTATTATCTATTCTGACATGATACAAAAGATCGAGACAGAGATGTAAAGCTACAAATCATAAATTTCTCAAAATATTTTATTTCTATTCCCTCAAAAAAAAATACGAAAAATTTATCTTTGTTTTTGTTGGAATTTTGGGTTAAAATTTTTTAATTTTTTTTAAAAATAATTCCCAAAGCGAGTATTTCCTTCCACCATTAAAAAAGATAATTAATTTGCGTCAAAAAAGAAAAAGGAAAAAAGATAATTTGCAGCCATGAATAGATAAGAAAACTAAGGGGTTGTTTGAAGCTATTTATCCAAATTGAATTATAAAGAGAAATTATAAAGAGGTGAAATGAGTAGTGTAGATTTAATGTAAGTTTGAAATTTGTGATTATAGATGAAAAGTAGTCAAATCAATAGTCAAATCAGTGGTAAGTGAGATTATAAAGAGAAATGATAAAGAGTATCAAACAACCCCTAAGACAATGATTCTTTACTTAATTAATGAAGACAAAGAAGGAAATATATTTAGCAAATTAAGAATGCAGTCAAATTAACAGAATGATAATAATCATGTTAAGAATATTTTGAGTTAGTTTATTTGTGGGCTCTTTGGGTTATATATTGATGTAATTATACTTGTGGTTATTTAAGTAAGAGTAATGTTAAGTGGTAATATAATTTACCCTTTTATATATATATATTAAGGGATGATTAGTGATGTGAATTTTAAAATTTTTTTTTTTAACAGCAAACTATTTCATTTCATAACTGTTAAAATAAATTGTACAAGAGAGTGGGGTATATCCCTCCATACACAGGAAACACAATATGAGAAGCCAAAATACACAACACTATGTTCGACAAGGTTTGTTTCCGTACTAATTTTGAGGATCTTTTCCGTTAAACTAGCCGGATTAGCATGTTCCTTCAATTCCACCACAGACCGGAATTCCATCTGTAAGAGTGCACCCTTTGTCTGACAGACGGGTGTACGAACCGGCGGCGCATCCCACTCCAGAATTTCTTCCTCCTCTTGGCACATGGACAACGTCCGCCACATCTCTTTTTCGTTCATTTCAAATTTATACCAAGTAATTCCATGGTCTTGCCCAATGCTTCTGTCTCCACATCCCGGCTAACATCAGGGACATCCAGCCTCTGTACATAACAATTACCAAAACACAGGAAGAGGGAAAAGCCCCAACCTATTAACCATTCAATTGCCCAGTTGATGTCCACCAGCGCCGATGCTCCCATCTTTGTACATCAGCCGAGAACCACCTGTTTCTTCTTATAATACCAAGATCCGCCATTAAGTCATCGCCGGCAAGATTGTATATTCACATCCACAAAACTATATCCAAAAGGAAACCCACGACGTTCCAGAAATCTAGGGATTTCCTCGAGGAGAACCGAAAGGTTGCTCCCGAGGTCTCGTCATAAAATTCCAAAAATTCGAAATTTTAAATTTTTATTTAACCTTTTAATTAAATTCGATTTAAAAATTTCTATATATGATTTTTTTTTAATTATAATAAAATAATATATTCTCAACAAATTGGCGCACCGACGCAACGACCGTATTTTCCTGTTTCTTTTCGGAAAGAAAAGTTTCTAGCGTATTTTCGTAAATCATTTAGGAGATTGATGTTTATATAATATAATATAAATAGCCCGTCCTGAAAATAAGGTTTGTTCATATACACAGTTCGATTTCAATTCTTGTTTAATCATGTCAAAGAGGCAATGTAGATCTCTGGCTCTAGAGAATAATAAGGATCAACCCAGGGGATGCGCAAGCAAGAGGGCTCGTGTTGGAGATCCTGATTTTGAACGAGTGTCGGAGTTTTTGAAAAATTCCCATGAAGATGTATTGTTGGAGATATTTCTTAGACTCCCCGATTGCCGATCTGCTATTCTTTTTGGCGTAGTTTGTCGCTCTTGGTCTTCTGTGATTTCTCAGCCTCAATTTATACCGAGGTTCATAAGCCTCCATCAAAATCAGCCATACACTATCTTGTTTCATAGAGCTGAGGGTATGTTGTTCAGAGGCGCTGGCTATCATCAACCAATTTGCAAACTTTTATCCAAGGAATCAATGTTTCTCCACGGCAAGGAGAGAGCACCGTCTGGTTATTTGGACTTCATGCCCTCGCCCATGCTCATAAGGGCATCGTTTGATGACTTGTTGCTTGTGTCGCCTGGTTTTCGTGGCACTAGTTCCCATTACTACATCTGTAATCCAGTAACTAAACTGTGGTTCCAGCTCCCTGATGTTTTCGATACTTTCCGGCGTGAGGTTCTACGTTGATGTCGTTACATGTAATGAAATTCTATACTGGATGGACGGTGGAAAGCCTCTTGACAGGATCATTGCATTGGATTTGTTCAAAAGTCATTGCAGTGTCATTCTCTTCCCTGATGACTCTCGTTGTGAATTGCCTTCCGTCAGAGTACACTTGGGTGCTGTAAGGGGAGAGCTAAGATTATTAAAACTATTCAGGATTGATGAGGAATCCTTTATCATGAAAGTTTGGAAATTGAATCCTAGAGACTCTGCCTCATCCACTTCTTGGGTTTTGGTTCACGAGATCAACTTGAAAAGGCCTACTGCTAAAAAGATGGTTCTACTTGCTTCTCATCCAACAAATGGCAATGTTGTTTTTATGACATGGGGTAAAGATATTTTTGAGTATAGGATTTTGGAAGACAGGTATGTAAAGGTTGGCGATTATCAGGAATCTTTATCTTCGAAGGATTGGTTTAAATCTGTCACTCTTGTGCATCCAGTTTGGCCCACACCGGTTCCTTTGCAATGATGCTTGGGACTAAAGTTTTAATCCGATAGGTTTAAGTTCAATGCAATG
>CAVNYN010204977.1:0-18814 GCA_963692815.1 Nyctanthes arbor-tristis
CTCCCTAAAATTTTTGTATATATAGTTAACGCTTTAATGAGAATTTCCTTTTTTTTTTTTTTTGGGGGGGGGTGGGGGGGGGGGCTTTTTCTAAATGTTTGTTTCGAGGGTGGTGTATGAAGATTCTATACTCCAAAACTTGTCTTTCAATATCCGATCTCGTTTGGAAAATTCTCGTTTAATTAAGAATAAATGTTGGGGTTCTGTCCCGTGGTCCTTTCCAAAACTTCTTTTTAGGGTTCTTTCACCAAACAAGTGTGTATTAATTGGATGGACCTTTATTATATTTGCCACTTATTATTTGACTAAAATAAAAATAGTTGTAAGCAGACACAATAATTGGGGTCCGATGTTCCTTCTTGAGTAATTTCCAGTTGATCAACCTATTTTCCTCTTTGGGAACGATTAGATTACATAAATCTTAGCAAATATTTATTCATATTCTTGGAAAAGAATATATCCTCTTGGATAGGAAAGAATCTGCAAGCTTGTTGTATCTAATTAAATGTTGCTGACCATTGAAGCCGTTGACAGCCCGTGCCGTTACACAAAAGATGGTTGTAGAAAACGTAAAGTGAACTGAAACACAAATAAGAAAGTTTTACAATTAATCGCTTCTTTTTGTCACTTAAAATCTTTTATTCACGTTTCAATAAAATGGGTGTTTTCACTTTTGTTCTTTATATATTTGTCCAAACAGCAATAGTCCCCAGCATATATACCTAATTAATGGAAGTTTTATTCTTGATATAACCTCTCTTTGTTGAATTAAAGATTTGATTCCGGCCATTTTAATTATTTAATTTGTTTGCAATACTTATTATGAGCACCCACAAGTTGCTTCATAAAGTTCTTAATCTAATAGGCCAGCACCCTCTTTTCTTTTTTGAATTTTATCTTTTCTGAAAGTGTGTCTCTCACTTTTAACTTTTCGATTTTGCGAATATATACGTGAGCTGCAAGTACAATTAAGAAAATAGAATAGCTGCTTGTGTCAATATCTTATATCACATTTTCTACACATGTTCTTAGAATTTTTGTTGATAAAATTGTGAATGGATTCTACATCGGTTCGACGGGCTTATAATGAATTGACTACTTCAATTGATAAGTTACTTGTCGAGTACACAATCTTAATTCCCTAGCGCACATGGCATCGGAACTAAACCCTAGTCTTAGCTATGTGGATGCATGCAGGAGAAAAATTTCTGATACTTTAATTAGGAGGTAAACATGATCATGACATAGAAGAGTTAATTAGGTCTTCATAGTTAGGGAAAAGTTATTGCACTCTGGGAGTGCCTTATTGGGTATTTTTGACTAATCAATAATTCACGTGTAACATCAAAGGTCTCATTTTAACAATTGGGTCCCTTTCTGATTAGTTTAAAAGGTTGGAGTATAGAATCTCGGGAGTACCAAAATTTTGTTCCCTTTCCTAATTGGAGGAAGAAAGTTTTATAGAATAGAATTTAGACATGGACCCTCTCCCTTCCGAAACATAGGAACTAACTTTGAAATTTCTCCCTTCGAAAAAACTTCGAAATTTCTACATATAAACCAAATCAAAATGAAATAGAGAGATTTACAAAATAATCACTTGGTTACTTACTGATCGCTATTAATTAACTTAAAACATTAAAGAAAGATGAAGGAGTTCAGCTTGTAAAATAGATAATAAATATATAAAGCAGATAAGTTGGTAAAATCTCATAGTATATATGGGTAGGTAGCCAGCTGGCTAATCGGCCGTGGAATCTTTTCTTCTCTTAATATATATCATATTCTAACAGAGAAAAATCGGTTTAATCTTTTCATGACTTACGTTTTGATCTGCAAGTGGCTTCATTAGTGAACTTTAACTTTTATTTGGACTATAGAATCTGCTAGTTGGTAAGATTAGGAACAAATTAAGATGCCATTTGTCACCCGATAATAACCAAAACGTATATTATAACCTAAATCAATCTTAATACTAGTTAAAAAATTTCTCCTGTCGGGCGCATCAAGAAATTAGATATACCAAGTTCTTGCTTGTAATTTAAAAATAATTTCATTAATGTCCAATGCTTCATATGAAGATATGGAGAATTTTCTTTCTTCTTCGATATATATGAAGAGTAAGATTTTTCAAACCTAATTATGAAAGTACATATCAGGTGTATTGAGTGTGAAAATAACAGTTACAAGATAACTGTCAATAAGTGAATACAATCGACCAATACATGTGCTTGTGTGTAGCAACAATTCATTTATGACATATGAAGGTTTTTTTCCCCCTTCGTTCTTAAATGCAAGGGGGAACTTGAAGAAGGGGATAAACTCAAACCCAAGACCTCAATTTTAGTAAGGGATGTTCTTACAACTTAAACTGTCACCCTAGATCTGATATTAATCACACTGAATCTGCACATGTAAAATGGCCTTCGAGTTGGCCTTGAGCATATGTTTCAACCAAAATGATTCTTCATCAACTAGCCAATCCAAGATGTGGACTTATTGCCCTTGTCAAATATAAATCATATCCATTTTCAGTTGGGCTCTTATTATATGGTCTGAATTATTTAAAACTTCCATATGGGCCAGTTTTGGAGCTCACAAAAACTGAAAGGAAATAATCAGCCTGCCCATGCCCCATGCAGACCATTAGGAAGTGAAAATTACTCCTTCAAGCGCTGACCATCCACTGGACCTTATGAGAATTATCCAGTGGTCTTGCTTCTATCAATTCCTCACCTCAAAAATTACTACAATTGAGAATCTGAGATCAACTATTATTTCGAGATCAACTATTATTATTCACAGAATCCTCCCTGCAGCTTGTGTTTTCCTCCATGGATACCCTTTCAAGCCCTGTGCCTACCTTCAAACTCCCCAGTAACCTTCTCTCAACACCTCGTGAAATCTGTCATTTCAAGAATCCCAAATCATCTCACCATCATCATCTTCCCCAAAATCCCTATTTTTGCTATCCCACTACCAAATCTGCTGCAAGTTCCACTTCTTCCATCTCCAAAAAAAAAAGAAATTACCTTTAGTTACATCTCATCCACTCCTTCCATCCTCTCCTTCTCTATCCCCCAAACGTTTCCCACCAAGAACAGAACCATCCCACAAGAAAGCAGCCACCGGCTACGCGACGGCGCTTTTGGACGTGGCTCAGGGCAGCAACTCACTGGAAGCCATGAACTTGGATGTCAAGAGCCTTTCGAAATGGTTACAAAACAAGGAGCTCCGTGGTTTAATGACAGATCCTTTTGTTGAAGAGAAAGAGAAGGGGCAAGTCATGCTGGAAGTTGCAGAAAGAGGAGGGTTTCACAGGTATCTGGTGAAGTTAGTGAATTTGCTGGTGAAGAAAAACAGGGTGCGAGTGTTGAGTGAAGTTCTGCAAGAATTTGAGAGGATTTATGATCAATTGAGTGGAACCCAACTGGTATTTCTTCCATCTGAAATGAAGGAAATGGAATTCATGAAGCAGAAGGAACATCTCCTTGTTGGAATTGCTAACAGGGTGCAGACGTTTACTGTGGCAGTCAGAGTGAAGGTGAAGCATTGCAGTTTCAGCAGCATTCAACAACTTTCTTTTAGTTAAATTTTCAGGGGAATATGTACTATTAATTATATAAGTTGTAATGGTACTTTGTGTATGATTTTGAGATTATTAATAATTACTGGAATATAAATAGAGCAAACAATTGAAAATGCAGTAAAGATTGAATAATTTATAAAGGAGGCATGAGTTTCTGAATTGAAATAAAATTCAAGGGTAATTACTTCATTGAATTGAATAAAATTGAACTACAATGCTTATACTTGAATAATAATAATAATAATAATAATAATAATAATAATAATAATAATAATAATAATAATAATAATAATAATAATAATAATAATAACAGCAATCCAAAGTACTCCATCCAGTGTAAGGGGTAAAAACACATCTTTGAGAGTGAAAAAACCTATCCTGTTTTTCTTCAAATAGCGGGACTCATCAAATTCTTGCTCAAGACCCATTTTTGCTTACTTGAAAAGATTGCCTGAATAATTACTGACAAATAGAGGGGCTCATCATTCTTCTAGTGGAAGATGAATTGCCCAGGCTTGCAAAATTTGACCACACTATGCAGCCCCAATCACATTTTCACGGGACAACACCTATTGTGTTCTCATCATAATTTACAAAATAATCCGCCATTAATTTGCACAAATAATCCTAATCAAACAAAGAAAGGATGGTAAAGATAAACTGCACTGGATGTTGTGGAAGAAAATGTGCCAACCAAAAGCTAAAGGGGAATTGGGGTTTCTTGATTTATTTTCGTTTACTCAAGCCCTCTTAGCCAAACAGTCTTGGAAAATTTTAACTAATCCAGATTCACTTATGGCTCGTGTGTTGTAGGGAAAATACTTTCCACATTGCCCATTTTTTCATGTTGAATCAAAAAGGGATAGATCCTATTTATGGAAGAGTTTACATTGGGATGGTAAGGACACTTTTGTATTTGTGACTCCGTGGATCCCGCGTCTTTCTTCTTTTAGTCCTATCACTCCTCATAGTGGAATTTTTTTTACTAACTGTATGGGAATTTCTCACAAATGAAGGTTCCTGGAATAGAGATTTGGGGCAGCAATTTTTTCTACCTATTGACAGTGAAATCATATTGAACATGCCTGGAGGGAAAAATCGAGATAAGGACATCACAATGTGGCACTCTGATCGCAAGGGAGCTTATATAGTTAGATCAGGATACAAGCTTGCTATTTACCTTAAAGATGACAATGGCCATGCGAGTTCTTACCCTCTTTCTACATGGTGGAAGTGTCTATGGAGCTTGAACATTTCAGCTAAAATGAAACTCTTTGTTTGGGAAAATCTTTCATAATATTTTGCCTACTAACTCTGAGCTTTGGCACAAACATATAAGAGAGGATTCTATGTGCAGCAGGTGTGTGGTAACAATATTGAGACTTCCCTTCACGCGCTAATGGTGTGTCCGTCAATTATCTCAATATGGAGAAATAGTGATTGCTTTGGTTTACTAACTGAAAATAGAGACTTTCATATGGGGGAGATTCTATTGAAAGTTTGGAATGATTACTCAAGAAATGAGTTGGTGTTCTTTCTTGTTATTCTTTGGGAATGTTGGCATGCTAGAAATAAATCCATCTTTGAAGGTACCTTAAATGGTCATAATTTACTTGAGCACTCTGTCTCTTATCTTCATGAATTCCAGGCTGTTCAGCAACGGGTTCATGGTTTTGCTGAAATAGGAGCCAATTTTAACACGCCCCATTTCTAGGAGGAAACCTAAGCTCAATTCTTTCAAGATTAATGTCAATGTTGTTGTTGTTGTTGTTGTTGTTAAGAGCAAATTAATTTCAGTATTGGTGTGATTCGTAGAGATGAGCACGGGAAGATGGTCGATTGTCCAGCAAAATCTATTAAAGGATGTGAAGACCGGCGTGCTCGTGAATGTCGTGCACTACTCGAAGGAGTTTAATTTATGCTAGACCATGGCTTTAATGTTTCCGTTATTGAGTCGGACTCTAGTAGTCCCGTGAATGCAATAAATAGACCCAACTTTCGTGCCTGTGAACGAGCGTACTTGGTCGCAATTCATGAAATGTCGAAACGTGCTCCTCATGTATGTTTCAAATCCATTAAGTGTAAGGCAAATGAGGCGGCACATTCATTGACTAAGTTTAGTCTTTTTAATACAATCTCTTGTACTTGGTTATTAGATAATCCTCCATTTTTTCTTGTACTTATTCTAAATCGTGATCCGAATGAATGAAGATCCATTTCTTTGTAAATAAAATAATAATAATAATAATAATAATAATCATAATAATAAATTATGTAACGAAAAGTGCCAATTATATTCACATCACGAATATTTCTTAGTACATCACATAATAATTATTTCAAAGGTTTTCAATATTTTTTTCTTTATGTGATTGCACCTATTAACTTTTTTCTCGTCAATTATTTTTTAATCTACTATTAATCATTGTTTTTCCTATATAAATATTTTATGTCAAAAATTTTCTCTATTTAGACGTCAAATTACTTATTTATCCATGACAATTTTAAAAAATACAAAACATAACGGATAAGAAAGCACAAATTTTGCTTTAATTTCAAACCAAGATAACATAAGATATAGATATAAACAATGATTTACGTATCAGGTTAGTTAATTTATTAGAAATTAATTACAAAAACTATATCAAAAAATTTTGGGGGTTTAAATGCCCATAATATATTTTGTAGTGTGAATATAGTTTGCCAATAAAATGCAACTCAAACAAAACCCAAATGAGCAAAATGTCAGAAATGTCCGGCAGTTTGATGGTGATTTCAAACAAAACCCAAAAACCCAAAGTAGCGTTCCCAGCTTCCAAACGGGTCTGTAGCGAAAACCGGGGCGCAACGTGAACCAAACTATCCCTTGCATATCTCCGACGACGTTGAGGCGAAGAGGAAACGCCGGCGACTAGTGGAAAGCCGGCGAGAGGAAGCGATTTGCATCCTTCAAGTTCTCTGTTTAGGGCTGCCAAGTTTTCAAAGGTAAAGATCCATTCTTTTTGTCTTTATGGTTTTCTTTTGTGCTTGGTAATGAATAATATGCTTACATTGTGCTTAATCGGTTTCATGGAGGAGATTTGATTGGTATTGTTGGTAGGAGATCGTTGGGTTCTTCGCAGTTCTGCTGCGAATTTCGTTTATTATTTTTATTTAATTTTATTTTATTCGTTTGCCCTTTTGTTCGTTTTGGCTGTTCTGAGACTGGTAATTCAGTCTTTAAATGTTCGATTTGGTAATTATCTTGAAATGTTCCTGCTATGCAACACAGTGGAATGCTAAGAATAAGCATTACAAGGATCAGAATAGTTTCTTAACATCTTCTTTTTCCTGGCAAGCAAATTACCAAAGAACCATCTTCCCCCCAGGAGTTCTCCAGGCTCAATGTTTTCATCTTTACTGGAAAGGGGGTGTGGAGATTCATCAACAAGATTCATATTTTGCACAAATTCACAAGAAAAGGCAGCAAATAGGAGAATGAAATCTACCTGATATATTAACTTTTATATATGGTTATAGAGAAATAAGATGCTTAAAAACTATGGTTTTCTTGAAAAGCTGTCAAATTGGATGATTGAGAGGGCATGTTTGATTGGGTGTCATGTGCTCCAAGATTGCAACGAATTTAGTCATGCTACGTGGACATTAGACTATGAGGTGTTTTAATTCTTGAACTTGATGCAAAATTAGCTGAGGTGATTAAGACAAATTAATAAATTATTGTTGGATTTAGAAGTAACTTTTGACTTATGTTTCTGAATGTGCTTTTAAGAAGTTGCCTCGACCAACACCACCACCACCTCCTTCACCGCTACCACCACCATGCGAAGAAAACATCTAAGTCGTGGAGAGAAGAAAATTGGAGAGAAGAAGAGAACAAGAGGCAGCACTGCCACTTTTGATTTCCATTGCATCTTTGCCAACAAACACAGCTACCATCATGCATACAATTCCAACCCATAGTATCATACACCACGCCTCCAGTTTGGATCTAAAATCAAGCTCCAAAACTAGTATTAAGCCCACTTCATAAAACCAAAAATTTATAGAAACCCATTTCACAATTCGAAATACCCATTTTTTCATATGGCAATAGAATTGCTTCAAGAAGGTAGGAAAGGAGAGGGTAGTGGCTTGGGGTTTAAGTTGCGGCAGCAGTGTGACGTTGGGTAATGTTTGGAGAATTATGGTGGCGATGGGGGGAATAATGAGGTGAGACGTGAGAGAGAAGAAAAGGTTATGTGGAATGATGAGGGTGTATTTGTCTGCTTATGTTAACTATGTGCTATTTGCTGATTTCGCAGAGCAGGTGCCATTTTTGTAAAAATTATGATATTGTGATTATCCCTTTTTGTTACTTGTTTCAACAGGACCTTGAGCTTGGCATACTAAGAAGCAGAATTCATTGCTTGAAACTTGCAAGTTGAAGCTGCAATCAATTTATTCAGGAAAGTGGCATTTCTACTCTTGATGTTTGTTTCCCCAAGACCCTCTCTGTTGTTGGTTAGCCTTCTTCCTCAACACCACCAGTACCAACCCGGCCACCATGCTATCTCAACGGGGCATTCAACCCTACTACTTCATCATGAATCCAAGACCCCAAATCCTCCACCCATTTTCCACTCATGCCACCACTGTAGGTGAAGTTGATTACCTCAAATCCCACCACAATCTCTCTGACATAAAATCCAAATCGCAGCTCCTCCAATCCTACTTTGTGACACCCCCAATCAAACCCTGGCCTCAAAAGCTAACCCACAAACGTCTAATCTCCATTATCACTCGCCAGCAAAATCTAGATCTTGCCCTTCAAATATTCCACTACGCTGGCAAATATCATTCCAATTTTAACCACAACTATGATACTTATCACTCAATCATCCATAAGGTCTCCCGTGCCCGTGCTTTTGAACCCATAAACACCCTTTTGAATGACCTCCTTCACTCTGATATCAACTGCGGAGAAAACTTATTTATCACATTGATCAGAGACTATGGACTTGCAAGTAAACCGAAAGAAGCCCTTAAAACATTCATCTGAATCAAGGATTTTGGTGTCCAGAGGTCTGTTCGGTCATTTAATACCCTTTTAAACACATTGGTTCAGAACAAGAAGTACGATTCTGTTTACATTCTGTTTAAGAATTGCCAGAGAAAGTTTGGCATTGTGCCTAATGTGTCTACTTGCAATATCTTACTGAAGGCGCTTTGCAAGAAGGGTGATATTGAGGGCGCTATCACGATTATGGATGAAATACCTGAAATGGGAATGGTTCCAAATGTTGTGAGTTATACAACTATTTTAGGTGGGTATGTGACTCGAGGTGATTTGGTGGGGGCGAAGAGAGTGTTTAACGAGATATTGGATAGAGGGTGGCTGCCTGATGCAACAACATACACAATTTTGATGGATGGATTTTGTAAGCTAGGGAAATTTGTTGAAGCCACACAAGTTATGGATGAGATGGAGGAGAATGGAGTAGAGCCAAATGATGTTACTTACAGTGTCATGATTGAGGCTTTGTGCAAGGAAAAGAAGTCCGGTGAAGCAGTTAATATGATGAATGATATGCTTGATAAACAATATATAACAAGCCCAGCATTATGTTGTAGGGTGATAGACGTGTTGTGTGAGGAAGGGAAGGTCGGGGAGGCATGTGACTTGTGGAAGAAGCTGTTGTTAAAAAATTGTATTCCAGATAACACAATTTCGAGCACACTTATATATTGGCTCTGCAAGGATGGGAGGGTTTGGGAAGCAAGGAAGTTGTTCGATGAGTTTGAGAGAAGTTCAATACCTAGTTTGTTGACATATAATACGCTAATAGCTGGGATGTGTGAGAAAGGGGAGTTGTGTGAGGCAGGGAGGTTGTGGGATGACATGGTGGAGAAGAAGTGCACTCCTAATGTCTTTACTTATAACATGATGATCAAAGGGTTATGTAAGGTAGGTAATGCAAAGGAAGGGATTAAAATCCTGAAAGAGATGTTGGATAAACGGTGTTTACCAGACAAGTCCACGTATTCTATCTTAATCAAAGGGCTCTGCCATGGTGGATGTGAAGCTGAAATTTGCAGGGTGCTTTCTATGGCCGCTTCTAGTAATCAGAGAATTGATACTGAATCTTAGGGAGTTCTATTGGCCAATGATGTATCCAATCTTGATAAAGGAAATGGTCTTTTGGAAAGAGTATTGCTAGAGAATGCTATGTAGAGGTTGTTTGAAGTGCTGTTCATATTGGTGCCATAGGATCTCTCGTAGGATTTTTTATTCTAGTGTGGAGTTACTAGCCCAAGAGAAAATTAAACACCAAAAATTCTGCTGGCTCTGACCACGAGATATTTCAAATTCTCAACTGCATCGGGGGCTGCAGCATTTGTAAATTAGGCCCAACTTGGTGCTTCTGAAATGAATGTGTCGTGCAGAATTGTGATGACATATTGGAAACCCACGTCTATAGTGAAATATAAATGCCACGGGCAATCCTCATTTTCCCAGCTGCTACTGTGGTGCATTTCCTGTTTGCCTTGCCTTGTACCACAATTCTGAGTCATATTAGCTTTTGGGTTGTCCAAACAAATCTTTCCGGGTGAGTATTAAAGTTTATTACTCCCTCGTGAACATATTCACCAAATCATTTCTTGAAGTGATGAAGGAGGTACAGCAGATTAGAATAGGCACAAAATCTCAGTCTTCCTCTGTTGCCCACCTGTTGGCACCTTATCAACCGACTGATGTGGACCTTGTTTTGGGGGGGGGGGTGGGGGAGGTGGCATCAGTCGTTTGGTAGAATAAGGTACCAACGTGTGAGCTAGAGAGCGTTTTGTTAGTCGCAAGGGAGCGTTTTTGTTAGTTATGGGTTCCATGTTTGTAATAAGAGATGTGGCTTGGAAGATCTTGTAGAAGCTGGTTTTTCTACTAGTTGAATGATTCAACTCTCAATTGTGTATTTGTCTACGTACAAACCCCCTCATATTTCATGATTCAGTAATGATTCTTATGAATTAATTACTATTAATTAATAATCTGCTTGGAGTTTGACGTAATCAATGACAAAGGGATAATCTACTTTTATTGTAAGTGATTGACTCTAGTTGTTGCCTAACTCTGTCAAACATTTGAATATCCTGTCAAAAGGATGCTAGAATTCTTTGACTAACTCTTTCTTGTGGTCAATTAATTTAAAATGTGCTGTTGCAGTCATGTCTCTAGTCTACGCGTTTATCATCAAAACCAACATCGCACCTTGAGTATCACTTTCAACGATGAACGGGCCTTCTCAACTCAGCAACTGGTACCAGGTGGTATCGATACTTGGTGCAAGTGGTAGGACGCACAGTCAACAGTGGACTTGGATTTGAAGAAATGATAAGCAAGAGAAAGGCAGAAGTCCTAGTTAATGTACATGTTGTGTTGGGACCGTCTGGTGTTTGGCTGAAAAGTTTCAAAGTTTCCAGACTTTCTTCCATATACGTGACAACATACAAGAAATAATCTAAAATCAAAAGTTTAACGCCGCCATAAATGGCATCAGATGACTGTTTGGTGTGTATTTGAGTGCTGCAAAAAATATATTATAATTACCTTTAGAACATAAAATTCTTGCCTAAAATGTATAGGGGTGCAATTATGTATTTTACAGGAAGTAAAATTCCACTTATCTTTATCCAAATAGATACCTTGTCTAGTGAATAGGCATAACTTATAAAGTCCAATGGTATCTACTCCATTCTCTGCCTTCAGATTAAGAATTCACATGAGGATTTAACGGTTCTAGTTTCTTGTTTAGTTTGAACCATTTAATATACATGTGAGTTATATTAATTAGTAGGGTTAATTTCACAAATCGTTCCCAACTTTTGAGTTAACTCTCGATTTCGTCCTCAACCATTGTTAAGACACCTCACAGTCCCCAACCTTTAAAAAATACACACAAATCGTCCATATTTCTACTGTTTGGCAAAAATTTTAACAAAATAGCGATTATACCCCCTTAAACATTTTAAATTTTTTTTAAAAGGTTTAAAAATAATAAAAAACTAAAAAACCTACCCAACCCATCCCCACCCCACGTCCCCCTCTCCTCCGGCCTCCAGCCATTCCGGCTGCCAAAAAAGAGGGTGAATCCTCCATTTGTGCTGCCATTCTGACAGCACAAATGCTGCCGGAAATAGCTACCATTTCCGGCAGCGAAATGGGGGGGATTCACCTCCGATTTCTGCTACCAGAAAACAACAGCAGCACAAATAAGGGGTGAATCCCCTCCCATTTCTCTGCCGGGGGATTCACCCCCATCTGTGCTGCCATTTCCGGCAGCATTTAGCTCAGAAATGGGGGTGAATCCCCTCCATTTCGCTGCAATTTCTGGCAGCTAAATGGGAGGGGATTCACCCCCCATTTGTCTGCTGCTGTTTTCTGGCAGCAGAAATCGGAGGTGAATCCCCCCATTTCGCTGCCAAAAATGGTAGCTATTTTCGGCAGCATTTGTGCTGTCAGAATGGCAGCACAGATGGAGGGTGAATCCCCCTATTTCGCTGCCATTTTCGGCAGTGAAATGGGGGAATTCACCCCACCTTTTTGGCCGACGGAATAGACCATTCCTACGGCCGGCGGCTGGTTGGAGGAGGGGGGACGTGGGGTGGGGATGGGTTGGGTAGGTTTTTTAGTTTTTTATTATTTTTGAACCTTTTAAAAAAAATTTAAAATGTTTAAGGGGGTATAATCGTCATTTTGTTAAAATTTTTGTCAAACTGTAGAAATATGGACGATTTGTGTGTATTTTTCAAATGTTGGGGCTGTAGGGTGTCTTAACAAAGGTTGGAGACAAAATCGAGAGTTAACTTAAAGGTTGGGGACGATTTGTGAAATTAACCATAATTAGTAAGAACTACTTGAGTGTTTGGTACTTCTAGAGTAGGGTTAATTTTACAAATCGTCCCGAACCTTTGAGTTAAGAATCGAATGAGTCCTCAATTTTTTTTGGGACCTTCTAGGTTCTCAATCTTTCATAAATTCACCCAATAGGTTTTTTTTGACAAATTCCTTCAATATTGACCTTAGGTTTTTAGTGAAATTACTATTATACCCCTTAACTTTTAAATTTTAAAATATTAAAAATAATAAAAAATTAAAAAATAAGTACTATTATTAAAAAAGTTTCTTTTCTTGATATGTTTTATTTAATTAGTTAACCAAAAAGTGTTCATTTTTTTTAGAAATCAACCAAATGGGTATTTTTAACGTCAAATAACTTTTCAATGTTGCAAAAAAAAAAAAAATCAATTACTATTGCTATCTAATTATTAAAAAGAACAAATAGAGGTTGCAAAATGGCTCGTTGAGCAGAGCTCAACTCGCCAAGCCTTATTTGCACTCGGCTCGAGATCGCTTGCCGGCGAGCCTAAGTAAAAAAAAAAATAAATAAATAAAATATTCGCACTCGGGCTCAGGCTCGTCTTTTTCGTACTTTTGACGAGCTGCTTGTCTTGTGGCTCGTTCGTGCTCGGGCTCGCCTTTTAGGTGAGTCGAGCCAAGCTGGCTCGCCATCTTCAACCCATTGTTCACGCTTGGCTCGGGCTCACCTCTCGACAAGCATGAGTCGAGCAAAGCTCGGCCAGCCGCGAGCCGACTCACCAATCTTTTAGCTCACAAGCCATTTTGCCATCTCTAGGAACAAATTATAGGAGGGCCTTAAGCCTCGTCTTAATAGTTCATAAAAAAGAAAAATAAAAAACTATTAAAGGAAAGAATTTTGGGCGGGAAAACATGTGCGGTATTGCAATGCGCTTCTCTTTTTATATATAGATAGATTAACAACTGATATTATATAACAATATTTGTCTAGTGCCATTACCCGAAACACATGTTGGTTGAACATTTACTAATTGCCAAACGGACCTAAACAAATGGGAAAAGAAAAGGGTAAATTTCACAAAAGGTCTCCAACCTTTGTAAAAAGTAACAATTCATCCATAACTTTTTTTTTTCAAACATGTAGGTCCTCAACTGATAGGTGCTTTATTAGATTGTTTAAATTTCTCTATACTAGTAGTTTATTATGCGTTTTGTTGTGTTAAAATATTTATGTATGTGTGGTTTGTTTATTTATTGTAGGATTAAGGAAATAATAAAAAACAATTGATTTCGAACGTGCTTGTAAGTATTTTAGAGCTTTGGGGACTAAGACGTAGAGCATCAAAACTTAAAGGGCCGAGAAAAATGAAAAAAATAATAAAAGATTGGTGCTGCCGCACCAGCCACTTGTGTGGCCTCACCATAGGTGTGTATTCAAGCAGCCCCAGGCAAAAGGTCAGGTGGGGGCACACCAGCTGCCCAATGCGCCCGCACTAGTGAGCAGTTTTGAAGCAGAATCAATGGTGTAGCCACACCGTTGGCTTGTGTAGCCGCACCACCCCTTCGCGAGAGATTCTTTTTTGTTTCCTTGTTAGTATAAAATTCCTTTTATCCTACATCTTGTTCACGATTTTTTTGCTTATTTTCTTAGGGTTTTTAGACTCTGTAAAAGGGGTCACATTTTAAACATCTCCACACACAACTTCATAAATTTATTTCTTCATTAAAGACAAGTTTTAGAGGAAGATTTTCTCGAGTGAGCACTCGAAGCTAGCTTTTCCCTTCCTCCGGTTCAAGGGGATGTTGTTGCTACTTCTTGTTCTTAACTAATCATTATTAGTAACGTTGTTTCTTGCTCTCTTGTGGAATTAATTGTGTTATTCTACTTTGTTTGATCATCTTTAACTTATATCTTTATAATTTCACCTACCAGCGATTTGACTATTCATTTGATAACTATTTATTTATAACCACAAATTTCAAATTTTCATTGGGTTTTTTACACCTAACGTCCCTGACATTTCACCTTTTTAGAGATTACGTCCATAACCTTTATTTTTTCTTCAGCCCATCCCTAACCTTTAAAGAAATCCCCTATTTCGTCTCTAGTGACGGAAACTGTCAAAATCCACCGCTAAGGTCAAGGGTAATTTTGGTAATATATAAAAAATTAATATTTTAATGTAAAAAATAAAATAAAAAAGCAAAAAAAAAAAAAAGAAAAAGGTTTGTGATGGGGGTGGGGGGCTCCCTCCCTTCTGCCATTTCCGAAATGTGTGATTGCTGCCATTCCGACGGTAAGAACAGGAGGGAGGCTCCCCCCAGCTGCATTTTCCATGGTAGGGGGGACACCCCCTTCCGGCAGCAACCACAGCTGCCAGGCTACCGGAAATGGCAAAAGGGGAGCCCTCCAAACCTTTTCTTTTTTGCTTTTTTTTTTTTTTTTATTTTTACATTAAAATATTAATTTTTTATATATTACCGAAATTGCCCTTGACTTTAATAGTGGATTTTGATGGTTTCCTTCACCAAGGACGAAATAGGGGATTTTTTTTTAAAGCTTAGGAACGAGCTGATGGAAAAACAAAGGTTAGGGATATAATCTCTAAAAAGGTGAAAGGTTACGGACATTAGGTGTAAAAAACCTATTTCCATTAAATCTACATCACTTATTTCACTTCATTATAATTTCCTCTTTATAAGTCAATTACATAAAGAGGATCAAACAACCACTTAATTGTTTGACATAGTTTAGGCGTACTACGTTGAATGATTAATGTTCTATTGCTAGATTTAGAGTTTCAATCTTTAATTGTTGTTTTTCCTGACTTTCAAGTAGCTACTAACGATTGTTAATCATTAGCGATAACTCAACTTAAGTTAAATAGATCGATCATGTAAATTTATTGTTTAGATTAACTTATTTTCCTAATTCTTCATGCAATCGTTGTTCTAAATTTAGAGATCTTATTATGGGTTGTCCAAACGATTAGGTCTGATTGAAAAATTTGTTTTGATTAGATATACTTGAGGGAAAGTCTGAGTAGCAGAACTTCTTGTTGCTTAGAGTTGATAATTTTATAAGGAAGTCGAAACATCGTTGTAATTGATTACTATCTTTTATGTAAAGTGCACAACTGAACTAAGAACTGGAGTTAACGTTTATTTATTTTGTGAATGTTCATTATTTGCTTTCTTCTCTTATTTTCATTAGTTTTAGTTCAATGTCATAAAACCCCCATTTTCACTAGTTAATACAAAACACTTAGATTTATCCAATGTTCTCTGTGAGTACGACTCTTATTGTTTGCTTCCACAAGTTATTTTAAGTTTAGTTGAGTTAGATATTTATTATTTTGGCGCATTTGACACACGACCACAACCTTTCAAAAATAAGCATAAAAAGTCCTTATTTACTATTTTTGTCAATTTTGATTGTTCTATTTTTCTATAAAGATAATTTTACCCTTTATTTAAATTAGCAAATAAGAACACAAAATTTAGTTATTTATTTTGATATCTCTGTCTTTTTCTTTTTCACACTTATATATATTTGTTTGTATATCGTTTTCTCATCCACTCACTTAATACAAGCTATACATACACATCGATTAATATATTATCTTTTCTATTTATCTATCTAATACCACCACAGCTAGTGTTATAGTCACCTTAGGCAATACTCTTTAAAATTTAAACATAAATAAGTAATGATAATTGAGATGCTATTGATATTCAAATCATAAAAATTAGAACGATTAAAAATATATACTGTTTTATTGCTAAAAAAATTAAAAATTAAAAATATTGGTAAATTTAGAAACGGAGGACCCATTTTGTTTCCGCTACAATCCTCTCAATCCAAATTTTTACGTCTATATATAGCTAAAAATAGGAGAAAATTTCTTTTTATTATTATTAAAGGCAACTTAAGTAGAGGCATTATCATTTTCCACTCCAAAAAAATAGTGAAAAAAATGGTGGCGTACTTAATGGAAGTTAAGAGTGGCTAATCAGAGAAATCAACATATTTTCTCATTCTTCTATTTAAATCATTTAGATTTTTTTAAAAGGTTTTTGAATTAATCTCCTTTTATTTTATACAGTGAGGGTAAAATGATCATTTTGTAAGCAAATGAATGTGAAAATGGAAAGAAATTGTTCATACGGACTTTTTGTGCTTATTTTTGAAAAATTAGGAGACATACATGCTTAAAAAAAGGTTAGAGATGAAATTTTTATTTTTTACAAAGGTTGCGGACGTTTTGTGAAATTTACCCAAAAGAAAGAGGGTAAAGACTGGGCACGCGGCCGGGCAAGTTTGACTCTTTTTATTTTTATTCTATTTCTATCATTATTCTATTCTATTAATTAACAGAAAAACATACTACTAATCATTTTGTACGGAAACGCTGTATCGCCCAAAGTAGACACAGACGATTTCCCAGCATTTTCTCTGCAGAGCCCAGAATACTTCGAAATGCATTACTAGTATGACTTTTACGATTTTGGTGAAGAGGGCGGCTCTCTAATTCCGCATTTGTTTTTTGGTTTCTTCTGTGGAAGCACTTTCTCTTCTCTCAACAATTTGATACCATTTTCTTTCAAAGCACTACTCTGCTTTCCAATACTTCTTTTGTTGGGATAAAAATTTGCTTGTGTTCACTCTGCCACACGCAGTTGATTCCTTTGAACTCGGAGCTCTCTCTGGGAAAGATTTAAATCCCCCACCACAACCAACACGGTGAGCTCCTCATATTTATGTTGACTTTTTTGGTCTTCGTCTGCTGATTCTTGCGTATAATCTTTTTCAACTGTGCTCTGATCATCGCTATCTCATGGATTCGGAGAACACTTTGGGTTACGGGAAAGTTTAGTGAAGTTGAGAAATGAGAATTATGCATCGTCAGATCCTCACGTTGATTTATTTATTTATTTATTTTTCTATTTTGCTTTCTCCACAACCACATATATACATGACGGTTGGGGTTGTGTAATTAGCTTAACCAATTGCTTGGTTCACACATCGACTAAATTAAACATTCTGACCTGCTGCAATAGAATTTTCTGGTTTTCTCTTTCTGTTTATAGGAAATTTGGATTTCATGAAATTGAGAATCCCGATTTTGTTTTATGTTTGCCTTTTGTCTTGTTTTGTTTGTTTCAAGATTCTTGTTACCTTTTTTATTTGTAAGTTTGATAAGCATTCTTTAATGTCTAATCTTAATGTAGGTAATTTGAGGTAGCAGATGGGATTTTGAGCAATTGCTTGAGTTGAGTGGGGTGCATTTCCTCACTAGATTGGTCACGGTACCTGTCCGTGCAGGTCATTGGAAAGGAATGGTAATGGATGTTGTGACTAGTCCGTCTCTTGGTCCGCTAGTGGAACTTCTTTCTCAGACTATAGAGGCGATAATTGAGATAGCACTTACTTCAAAGAATGCCCTTATTAGGCAGAAGAGTTTTGAAGAACTCTCATCTTACCTGGACCGCATTGTTCCTCTTTTACGAGAGTTGAATAGGATGGACATAAGTGATTCAGAAACCTTGCAAAACTTTCTGCTGATTCTTTACCAGCAGACAAAGCTTGCAAAACAACTGATCAAGGATTGCAGTGAAAGAAACCGATTTTATCTTTTAGTAAATTCCAAGTCAATTGCTAAGCACATAGGAGATATTACCAGAGAGATTACCCATGCAATGAGTTGCATTCCTCTAGCCTCTCTAGATATTTCAATGGGGACAAGGGAAGATATTGTTCAATTGGTAAATAACATGCAGAATGCTGAGTTTAAGGCTGCCTTTGCAGAAGAAGAGATATTAGAAAAGATAGAGTCAGGAATACGTGAAAGGAATGTCGATCGTTCCTACGCCAATAATTTGCTTGTCTCTATTGCAGAGGTTGTTGGAGTTTCAACTGATCGAGCAGTGTTGAAGAAGGAGCTCGAAGAATTTAAGAGTGAAATAGAAAATTTGAGGTTGAAGAAAGACAAGGCTGAAGCCATGCAGATGGATCAAATAATTGCTTTGCTAGAAAGGGCTGATGCAGCATCTTCTCTGGAGGATAGAGAAAGGAAGTACTTAATGAAGCGAACATCTTTAGGCAATCTGCCATTAGAACCTCTCCAGTCCTTCTATTGCCCAATAAATAAAGAAGTAATGGTTGATCCTGTGGAAGCTCCTTCTGGACATACATTTGAGAGGAGCGCTATAGAGAAGTGGTTGTCAGAGCAAGATAGTCACTTTTGTCCAATAACCTTGACTCCACTGGACATTTCAATGTTGAGGCCTAACAAAACACTAAGGCAATCTATTGAAGAATGGAAGGACAGAAACACCATGATCACTGTTGCTTCCTCAAAATCTAGGCT
>CAVNYN010204979.1:0-40381 GCA_963692815.1 Nyctanthes arbor-tristis
TCAGACGTGTGCTCTTCCGATCTCGTGTATGTATGACGGGATAGCCCTACCATACGTCTAGGGAGATCACGTGTGCAAGAAGATAAATGACTAATGACGTTTCAAAAAATTGGAAGGGAGAGAGAGAGAGAGAGAGAAAGATCACTTAGTAGCATATAGTAAGATCGGAAGAGCGTCGTGTAGGCTCACGTTGCATCCATCAAGACACCACATAGAAAATCACAACCATGTGACATGCAACGATCGTATAGCACCATATGGTGTTAGATCAATTTTAAGAGGTCACTTATCCTACCACATTGGTATTTACATGAACCCATCCGAGATTTGGAATTAAGTGCCGATACTAAAATGATAATTCTAAAAAAAGCCCATTTACGCTTCCTCCACCGGAAAAGATTTACAAATGCTCCATGATCATGTTTCATGCATTTCATTTAAATTCACTTACTTTAAAAACCCACCTCTATTTTGCTATTTGCTACACTTTCTGAAACACAAAAATTAAAAAAGGGTGAAAATCAAATTAAGAAATTTCCCCAGAGTGCACAATTCAAATTTTTATTTTTGAGAAAACAAAACAATGAAATAAACCACGCACTTGTATTTCCACAAACAAAAATCCTAAGTTCACACCTCAATAAAAACTAATCCAGGAATTTTAACAAGATACCCAGGCAAAATCTAAAAAGCCAACCCTAAATTAATAAATACCAGCAAAACTTTTATTTTAATTTAAACTAGGAAATAAGTTAATCATGAATATATTGTCAAGAACAAGTTAACCGGCATGAGTTAAATAACTAAAATATAAGTCCATTACCGTTTTGCATATAGAAGAGCGGTAATTTAGAATATCGGCCAGCCAACGGATAAAACTCAAAGATTTCTCAACGGATGGAATCCTTTGATACAAACAAAATCCACTAGGCAATGAAATAAAAAGAAAATCTTATATGAACACTGATGTGCTTCATTCTTCCTCCTCAGCCTCGTTCTCGGCAATGTTGAAGTACCTCAATTCATAGACATTCCTGTCCTTGTTAGATGCTATCACTCGGAGCCAATCACGTACATTGTTCTTCTTGAGGTATTTCTTTGTCAGGTACTTCAAGTACCTACATGTAAGATAACAAGTGTTTAGAATATATAACATAGAAGCAGTAAAACAAGCGGAAATGAAAAATGCAGTACCAGGCATCAGATACATGTAAAATCTGAAAAATGACTTCATTACATTCAATTGCTTGAACCAACTCCTCTACCCAATAAAGGGATGAGGAAGTGGGCAAGGAAAAATGTAACAACAATTTGATGAAGTCAATGGGCAAAAAATCAGTTTTATGCACTATCAATCAATTAAGAGAAATATTAGCAGATATATAGGGCTGATAGCAGGGGTATGCTTGAAAGAAACAGAAAAACACCATCAAGACGAAAAACCTGCACTAAGACCATCTCCAAGGGAGATGCAAAATGGGGTACACACCCATTTTGCCATCTTCCCACCTCAAACCAGGTGGCATTTCCCCCCAGCATCTGCTGTTCACCAGACACCAATTTCCCATTTCCTTTTTCCACAGTTTGCCTCCAACTAATGTCTATATAAATTGTCATTCCTCCCTATGCCCCAATTATTGGATCATTATTGGCATTTGATGTAAAATTGTGTAAAATTTGCACCAAAATGGTTACATAGATTGGACATGCCCTAATTTAGAATTGCCGTCACAAAAGAACTAACTTTAGTGATAAACAAGAAAATCAACAGCTAGCAGATATTATTAGTATTCACTCACTGCGAACCAAGGTTTTAAAAAACATAAAACGGGAACTAAGGCCTTTTTTCTCCATGAGGCGAGGCGGGTTCGAGGCGTAAGCCTCACCATAAGACAAAAAAGTCAAAAAGTTATTTAAAAAGTTATTAAAATGCAATATAAACTCATAACTAATTATAAATAATGTTCAAACTTCATACTATAATATTTCAAAGTGCAAACACAAAGCTTATAAGAAAAAACAAAAATACAAAGAAAATAATGCTCTTGTTTTAGCTAGAGCAGCAAGCTTATCTTTAAGTATGTCTTTGCATATGATTTCTTTTTTAATATTGTAACCGTCAATGAGTTACTTCTAGCATGAAAATAATTAAACTGTTTGTGTTTTCTAAGCTCATCCCTAAACTAAAGTAAATAAGTATGAAGAACTAAGGATCGTGCGCCTCAGAAATGTTGAGGTGGTGTCGCCAGGCATATGCGTCACTTAACTGAGGCATAAGCCTTGAAAATTTTGCCTCACAATCAGTGCCTTGAGGCGTTACTCAACCGCCTCAGAGGCGGGTTCCGATTGTGATCAAAACTATGCTGCGTGCCTAATACACTTCTTTTAATTCGGTGTATTAGTCTTCAATTGTCATTAAGGTTCCATTTTTACCAATGCATGGATTTCAATCTCAACGCGCATCTATGAGAACAACCTAAAAACTAGTAAAATCTTATTCCAACATCTCAAAGGGAGACAATCTATTAACCGTTTGAAGCTTTCTTGGATCAGAATAATATAACCCGCAAACCGAAACAAACACAGGCAGCCATGGCAAAATAACAGTGACTTTATAAGAAAATATCAAAGTTACCGCTTGGAGAAGCTGGCTTCGTTGGCCGTAACAGTGATCTTGTTCTTGTCACGGGTAACAGTGACAGAATCTCCAAGGGCACCAGGCTTTCCGCCGACCTTGATGCGCTCCTGGAGAAACTTCTCAAGAGAGGCAATCTCCATAATCTTATCCTCTACCGGCTTCGAGCAGTCAATTACGAAGGTCGATGCCTTCTTCTTCCCTCCCTTCGGGGCACCAGTCGATGCTCCTCTACTCATTTTGCGTCAAATTCTTCCTGCATAATGGAAAAGAAACAAAGAAAATGAGTTCCATTAATGAACCGCGTAGATAAAAATGCAAACTCGAGACGTATTAGCATGCAAACAGACCGAATCGGAGAAGAATTTTGGATTAAGCAACGGCGAACACGATGAACAAATGAAAAGGGGAACCCTAGGGTTTTAATATACGGGTTTCACTTTATAGAGCAAAAATGAATCTGGACTAGTCCAATCTCCCAATTGGTCCAGAAAATCAAAAGGCCCATTTCATGATCCTGATTTTTATTTTTATTTTTTATTTTTTTGGAACCATGATCCCCATTTTCTTACATATTATTATTATTATTATTATTATTATTATTATTATTATTATATACGGACCCGTGTATTGCAGGGAAATAATAGATATCAAATTATTTAAAAAATAAATAATGTGAAATTTTATAAGTTTTTTGTATGGTAAAATTTCATAAAGTTATGTTACCTAAAAATGAATAATTAATTTTTAATATCAACCAAATAATATCTTAAAGTAAATATAGTTTAAAACAAATTTTAACCCGATTGTTATCGTTAAAGTAAATAAATATTATTTTATTTATTTACACTAATTTAGATAAATGGCATCTTACGAAATAATTGCTAGTTGAGCGATTACCTATGAAAATATTTCTTATTTGAAATTAATGAAGTTAGAGAGTATGAAGATTATATAAATTAATAGTATATAAAAATAGTCATATATAAAATAATCCTAATTATTAATATTTATTTATATCAGGAATATTCAAGAAAAAATTACAATTATAATTTTCAATTAACTTAATCAAAATTATATAATATATATATATATATATATATTAAATGACAGTTTATCTGGCGTAATTAGAAAAATCTTTCCCGCTTAAAACTCTATTTGGCACAATTGCTTATAATGTCATACCACACCAGATGTCACTTTTAATAAAAAAATGTTACAAATGTAATAGTAAATGATTGAACTCGTTACCAATATGTAGAATAACATGTTTTTAAACTATTATACCAACTCTTTTATTTGTTAACAATTTTCATTTATATATTACTATTCTCACGTGTTTCCACTCAAAGAAAATATTATTATTTATCACATATATATTTAAATGCTAATTATATTGACACTATTTTTTTATTAATCCAACTAATTTTTCAAAGATACTAAAATGGTCAAAATTAAAATGACACAGATAACCATTTTAATTCTTAACAATTATAAATGTTTCTCCCCTCCTATATTCTTCCTCCTACAAGCACCAGAAAAACCTTAATCAATCTATTTTAATTTTTATAATAAAGAGCTGTAAGGATTTAAAATAAAAACTTCCTTTATGTTGTATAAAAATAAATTGCCACAAACTATAACTGTAATTAATAAGTCAATTTTTCTACAACGTTTTAAGCTGTTTTGTCTACAGGGTCTCTAAATTCATAAACTATGAAATTGTATTTATGAAAGAAATAAAGAATCAATTTAATTAATGTTATAATTTCATACCAAAATTAGAATTGACAAAATGCATTCTCCAATCCGGTTGAATTACTGAATAAATATGAATGTGAATATTTTTCTTTCTTTTTTATTTGAATATATTAATTAACTTCCTCTAATCGTAATTGCAATTTTTTCTGGCGTAATTAGAAAATTTTTCCCACCTAAAGCTCTATCTGGCACAGTATTTTTATATATATATTAAATGACAGTTATCATGTACAATTAACTGATTTTTCTGGTACAATTAGAGATTTTCTCAATCTTTCCCGCTTAAAAGTCGGCTTCATAAGACTCTTAATATCTAAAAATCGCTATAATAAATAAATGCAATAATTAATTTATTATTATAACTAGTTAAACCACCCGTACATTGCATGGGTAAAAAAAAACTTACTAAAATATATTATTAAATAGTTAAATATAAATCTGTAATATTTACACCCTGTATAAAATATAAAAACACAAGTATACATTAATTGAATCAATAAGATCGATGAACTTATTAATCGTAAAGTTCATAATCGTTTAAAAGATAACATACATTTTTACATATAATCCTTTGTGTATATATATACAATAATAAAAAAAATACATGTTACCCCCCTCATTTTAGAAAATTGTAATAAAACTAACAAATTAAAAAAATGGATTAAAAATTTCAAATAACATTAAATTCACCAATACACACGGTAAAGATGGTGAATTAACGAATTATGATGGATTAGAGTTTGTTTTAGAATTATTAGTGAAAAAGATTAACAAACAAAATAAATGAGTAAAATGGTTAATGTTTAGTCATTAAACCCAATGATCACAAGTTCAAGTCTTCTCTGAGTTATTTCACAAAAATTTTTGTTAAAAAGAAAAAGAACAGTTACCGCAAAATTTACTAAATAAAAAGTCAAGAAAATCGCAGTACAAAAGATACCGAGACTTAAGTGGATTAATATATATATATATATATATAGATTATACATATCTAACAATTATTATTATAAAATCATGATATTTTTTTAGGATTATATTGTTTATTTGCTAGACTAAAATATTAAAAGGATATTAAGTGGTACCTTCTTAGAATAAAAAGTGATATTATTTAGGTTTTTGGGGTGGTATTGTCTTATGGGTATGCAATTTTTTATTCGAATGGTATCGATGGGATATAGGTATCATGATACGAACCTGATACTCATTGTTAGACCGTTAACTAACATTGTTGAATAAGTTAGATGATTTAAAAAATAGGTATTTTATCTATAAAAATATTCATCAAATATTTTTTTAATTTCCGCGTATATAATTACGCAAAAACAAACTAATAAAAAATTCATAAAAATAAAAAATCAAGCTCTGAATTAATTATGTTACAAAATTTTCCTAATTTTTAATTGTTTTTATCCTAATTTTTAATTGTTGTTAAAAAGTTTTGTATATAGTCTTGAAGATAAAAAATAGATTAAGTTTGGATGACAAATTTTGTCATCTTGAAATTTTTTATCATTTCAATTATTAGACCTCTATCCATTCTTATTCTAAAATCATACTACCTTTTTTAAGTATTATATTGTTTATTTATTAGATTAAAATAATATATTAAGGTAACTTTTTTTTTTTTTGGAAAAATATATTATGGTACCTACCCATAATAAAAATGAGTTATTATTATTATCCAATTAAAAAGATATATAAGAGTGGATACAGGTTGTTATAGATATGAAATTTTTTATTCAAATGTGTATTAAGTGGAAACATATATCAGGTTAAATGTCTTATATGCAATATTAGACCGTTAAATAATAATATTGAATAATTAGATAATTTAAAAATTAAATTATAATTAAATATTAAATGTGTACATAAGCATGTAATTATTAATACTAAATTATTAATAAAGCATTAATTTAACATATCAAACACTAAATCAAGACTACATATTTATGCGAATTTTATGTAAGGAAACTATTCAATATTTTATTGTTTAGTACTAGAAATTTTGGAATTAGTCTTCCCGTGCAACGCACGGGTAAGACTTCATTCGGTTCCACCATTGGCCACAAGCAAAGTACAATACATTATGCATAAATACATACATAAATAAAATGGGTTATGACAATTGAATATTTTTTAGGTTTTTTTGCATAAGCTCTATCTAATTGGCTACATTATCTTTCAATATTCTTGCGGGCTCTCTTCACAACCTGAATTCTGCTATCAAAGATCTTGTCAAGGTGAATTATATAAATCTCTTTTATTTTATCAATTATCCGTGATACTTTTTTACTTCCATTGTTACTAAGGAAAAAAAATGAAAACATAGATTATAACAGCCTTAATGTCATTGAATTTTTACTTCACTTACAAATAGATAAATGATATTTAATTGTCAATAGTTAGATCACTGAACTTTAATTTAATATCAATTAGGCATCTCCACTTTAATTATCAACAATTATATTTCTAAAGTTATACGTAAATGTACGAAGGCCACTTCGTTGACGATATACTATTACCTCATCATCATCAAATTACAGTCTCAAATAATAAGAAAATGATTACTCTAAATGACACATTTTATTGGGGAGGAAAAATAGAATAATGATTTTAAGGTTTACAAAGCAATTAACGTTATATCTTGACATATAATTTTAAATAAAATTTAACTGATTGTCATGCATCCTAGAGATGGTCATGCCACCATTTCTTTATATTCTAACAATAACTTCCACTGAAAACTACACAAATCTAAATTATTGAATGAGGTACGATGCTCTAGAATTTTCAATCATAAGTTGAAGTTAAATATCAGTATTCCTATTATATTATTATTATGGAATTTTTATCATTCGGTTAGATTGTGTAGTGGCACAAGACTTATAATCACAAGACATGGAGATCGCATTGTTTAAACAAAAATTCTATCGGGATCAAATACATGTGACAAATTTTTTATTGTAAGAAAGACTTTGGCACCATTTGATCCAAAACTTCCTTTTACAATACAAATTATATTTATAAATGTCATAGTTTTTTCATTTTTTTATGACATTAAGTCTCTAAATTCCTATTAAACTACTTTTGAGGTATGACATTTTCACTAGATCTTTACCTGTGCATCGTACAGGTGAAAAATCTAGTTTAAATAATTAAATGATGATAATTATCTGTTAGTTATTAAATTTAATAGTGAATCTTATTTCAAAATAATAAATGGATACGGCAAAAGTGAATAAAAAATTTTTTAAATATTTGAAAAATTCAAAATAATACACAGGTTATTACAATATAAAACAAAACGCGTAAAACAGATTTTTTGGCGGAAAAACTACAGTACAAAGAAACCGCAGCTCCTTTCATTTAATTAAAATATATATTCCAAATGATGGTAAAACTTGAAATCGCTTAAGCTTTAAATTCATAAATTGATTTTATCCTTTTATATATTCTGACATTGATGAAAATGGAGATTGGAAGCAGATTACGATCGAGAAGATTCGGGAGTAGAGAGAGTATATTAGGTTGTATAAGGAAAAACTTCACTAGAAGAAAAAAATAAAAAAAAATAGGATTCAAGAATTGAATTGAATTAGATTGGGATTAAAAGATCTAATAAAAAATTCAGGATTGAAGAGTCAAAAATGAAAAGGGAGGAAAATATGCTAGAAATTCACTCAACTTTAGTGGAAATAATAAGATATCAATAGGGAAAAAATAAGAAAATGAATTTAAAATAAAACCTCTCATTATATGACATCACCAATTATCTTACAATGTCAGACAATTAGAGGGAAAAAATTTGCTAGACACGTTACTCTTATTATATTATTATATACATAGATATAGGTTGTTATTATTATTATTATTATTATTATTATTATTATTAGCACTACTACTAGTATATCATTCTGGCAGTAAATATAACCCCAAAGAAGAGTAATGGTGAAAAAATAAATTGATTTTTAGAAAGGAAGGGCACAGGCCAATACAGCAAATGAAGGAGGAGAACGGTGAAAAAAGAATAAGATTGAATGGGCGTACATTTGCTTTTTTGAGGTAGTAATGGTGAAAATCTTCCTTATGATAAATTGTTGCCGTTGTTGTTATTATCATCATCATCATCATTATCATAATCTATATATTGTTATTATCTATATATTAATTAAATGAAAGGAGTTACGTTACTTTTGTACCACAGTTTTCCCACTAAAAAATCTGTTAGTAGAGTTTTTTTAAACATTTTGTTTCATATTATAGTAACATGTATGGTATTGAAATAAGATTCACCATTAAATTTAATAACTAATAGATAATTATCATTGTTTAATTGTTTAAATTATAGATAAATTTGATTATCTAATTGTCTAACATATCTTGAATTTTATAGTTTATAATTAATAGAAACTAGATTTTTACCCGTACGATGCACATGTAGAGATCCAGTAAAAAGATCATGCATCAAAAGTAGTGTAATAGTGCTTTAGATACTTGATGACTTAAAACAATATGTATAAAAACTATAACCTACATAAATATAATGTGGATTGTACAATGACAAAAAATATGTAACAACAAACTAATGTGTATAATGAGTAAACATATGTACTTATTGTATACAATTATTAAAAGTAATTAAAATACACTTTATTGATAACTATGTGTACCCAAAAAAAAAAAAATCAATTAATGGGTTCCCCAAAAAAAAAAAAAAAAACCTAAGAAAGCCAAAACAAAATTTAATACTCATCATGGAAATCGTCCTCTCAGGACGCCATTACACAATGTCAGCCTGTAATATGATCAAATAAATGAATATTATCACTTTCTAATATATGAAAACATTTTAGTTTAATTATTTTGGGAAATTTTAGTTTTGACCAAACGAGTATAATTGTAAGGAAATTGGTCATTTTTTATAATGCAAACCCCAAAATAGGCAATCATGATGACATTGTTCTCGGGCATCTTCGGCTCCAAGGGAGGCAACTTCTCAAGAGTAACAATTAGCTCTCATTTATCTCACTCATTCAGTATATTCTGAAATTCGTGAGTGAAAATCAGTTAATGTAATTAGCATCTCAGTTGGATATGGCCAAGTCTATTCTCATCATTACTCCATCATCTCGATTAGACATGGCCAAACCTATTCTCATCATTGCTCCATCGTCGAGTTCCTTGTGCCTAGAATTCTCATAGATTTGAAGAGCCCAGTTGTATAGATTAATTATGGCATCATTCACATTTCATGTAAAAAGCCACAAGACCAATAAATATTAAGTAGAATAGGTGAGCTAAACAATAATGAGGAAGCAACTTCATACCACAACACTAAGATTTCACATATAATTATAATAACTTAAACATCATTAGTTTAAGTTAACTAAAATTATAATTGTAATTTTTTCCGATATAAATGAATATTAAAAATTACGACAATTTTATATATGACTAATTTTATATATTATTAATTTATATAATTTTCATGCTATTTGACTTTATTGGTTTTGAATAATAAATATTTTCACAGTACACGTAACCTCCTAACTAGCAATTATTTCGTGCGATGTCAATTATCTAAATTAGTGCAAGAAAAGAAAATGATATTTATTTGCTTTAACGATAAAAATCAGGTTATATTTTGTTGTAAACTATAGTTACCTTAAGATGTCAAGAAAAAATTAAATTGCTATTTGGTCCGATCTTAAAAATTAATTATTCCTTATTGGGTAACTTAACATCATAAAATTTCACTACAAAAAAAAAGAACTAATAAAATTTCATATTATTTTTTTTTTAAATAATTTGGTATGTATTATTCTCATGAAATGCAGGGTATCTAGTTATATATATAGATGCAAACTAGTATGCGGTATAGTTGTACCATAATTTTTCTGGCAAAACTGTATTTCGAGGGGATATTTTAGATTTTTAGATTCGATACGGTAATTCTTGCAGTCATCTATATTTTTGCTATTCTAATTTAAATTGATTTGATTAGATTTGGTTATTCTAATTTTATTTTCCCTTTATTAGATTTAATTTTTTATATATGAAAAATGTCCAAGATTGGAAGGACTCCCCATGTCGCGGATTTTTATATATAGTTTTTTTTTTAATTAAATATCTTATGTCTTCTTTATAATTCTTACGTATATATAGTTTTTATATCATGCGGACTTTATTTACTTATTTCGGAACATTCTAATATATTCACTCAATAAATATATAAAATATTTTATGATAAATAGTTTATAATTAACATTTTAAAGTTATAAAATGTCTATTATAATATAGTCACTAAGTAAAATAAAATAATTTATTTCCTGAGATCACGTAATTACATTTCATATCATGTTTAATATAATAAGTATTAGTCTACAACAAGATAATAAAATATTGCAGTTGACAAGTACCTATAATTATATATTATTCAATCTTACATATTAATCATTACATATAATTTATTTAGTATTATCCGTGCAATGCGCAGATGAAAATCTAGTTATTATTATTATTGCACACTACTTTTTATGGTAAAACTTGAAGTAAGATTTGAAGTGAGAGAGAAGACAGTTTTGTTTTGAATTGTAGAAAATTTTGGACAATTTTGAGACAGGTTTGAGAAGAGACACTTCGATGTTTGGAGGGGGAAGAAAGACAAACATGCAAAAGTAGCCTAGAGTTTTCAACATTTATCAACATTTGCAGGGTTTGCTACATTCGAAAATGATTATCTATACATTTGATATACCTACCACCCGTATAATAGTACCGCATCTAAAAATTTTAATTTGTGACACACCAACTTATATTCCTTCACGGAGACATTAATATTTATCCATTTTAAAAAAGGCTTCGGCGTTTACGTAGAATAATTTCTCGTTGTTAAAAATTTTATATCATGTTCTCCACTTGGGAACAAAATTCTAACACTCCAAAAACACCATACTCCCATATCATGTTCTCAACTAGGGAACAAAAGTCTAACACTCCAAAAACACCATACTCCACCGTGCTAATTGTTAGACAAATCAAGAATCAATATATGAATCCACCGTGTTAATTTTTAGACAAATCAAAAATCAACATATGGAAAAAAGGACCTCTCATTTTATTGTTAAATTTTGACCCTTCAACACACATTCGGTTTCTTGACTGGTGTGTGGATAACTTTGAGTTTACTTAATAAATCAATAAGGTTTCTTACTGAACTTATCCTTCAGTTACTAGACAAGTTCAATGTCCATCTAATAACAGAACGAGGACAAGTTCAGTCACTGTTCATGTAATTGACTCAAATAAGTTTGATTTCGTAAGTGGTGCTCAAAAACCTCTCACAAGTTTTGTTACAAAACCTTTCATTATATGTTGTCTATACAGATACACACCACATGTTGTGGGACAAGTCCTCCAAAAAGTTTTTGAACATTTTCAATAAAATATAATAGCAAGTGGCTGCATAAAAAGTTCAGTAACACTGGAAATAATTAATCAAATCTAAAAATTATAAACTTGTCTAAAAATCTTTTTAAACGAAACTTTCATCGTGCCACTGAACCCAATTCGGGTAAACCTGGCAAGTTGCCTGCAAAGTATATGAAATGAAATTCAACAGACAGGATACACCAACACATACAATCATAATTCAACGAAGAGAAATAGGCCAAAAGCACCATTTTTCGCTCTAAACATGATTATTAACCCCAGGGCAAATAAACAAGAGGAAGCCACAGTCCATCCATCACACAACCTTTGCGGCTGCTAAAAAGCAACAATTTCAAGGCCACACAAGTTTTGGGTCTACTGTGAACAGCAGACGCCCAACATTACAGATCATTTCTCAAACACGTAGAATCTGGGTATCGGTCATAGTCATCAAAGTTCTCATCTGAAGAAGAAAATATGTCTATAACCGATTTTGAGATGGCATCCTCTCAGATCCGTGCCTCTGGCGGAAACCCCCCGGTCTCATTCCAGTATCTGTTCCACTGGCTGCTGGATGGAATGGCCCCCAAATGGGATCTCTATCAACCTGGTTTAATGAGAAAGACGGCATGTGTTCTCGTTCCCAAGCATGGTATAGATTAGGAAGAGGATTTCCCGTTTCTTGGAAATTTCTTCCAGATGAACCTGATGAGAAGAAATAAAAGCCACCAGATTGTTCCGATGGTGAAGCCACAGGAGCCACTTGGGCCAAGCTCCTATGACTGCTGGATCTTCGGGAGGTAGGTATAAGAGGTGTCCGTGCAGCTGGGCTACTACTGGGTTGCTGAAAATATCCATGAAGTGCTTGAACCCTATCACGTGCCCGAGCCACACTACCAGGGTAGGGAGGCACCATTGAGGAGGTAGAACTGGGTGCTCTACTAGCAGAACTGTTGGGATACATGTCAACGTTACACAACTATAGAAATTTTTAGACCATGTTAAAACTATAATTACATCCTTTTGTTGAGAGAATCAAAATCAGACTAAAACTTCCATCTTTCTACTTGTTTACTAGAAGCACATTAAACTCAAGTTCAACTTAGGCAAATGGTAAATTTGTATAAATAAATGTCTAAAAGATTAAATAAATTAGTTCCATAATACAGTATAACATTGATCCTCCCATTTCAACCCTTCTTTACTATTTCAGAATTTTTCCCATTTTTCCCACCTCTTTGCAATAGCACTAGCTGCCTGGAAACTAAACTTAATAGATCTTCCCTTATTTATTAGAAGAGTTCAAGCAGAGCTGGGTTCAACACGGACTAACCTGTGACCAACAAGTAATGGGTGCACAAAAGATCCAGGTCTTGGCATGTCAGAATTGGTCCTAGCTGTTCTCTGAGCCACTGATGGAATCAAGGATTGATCTGCACCACCAATGCGGTTGCTTGTAGCAAACGGGGAGGTATGGTGCTCCCAACTGTGATAATGTACATCCATGGCAGGAAAAGCATAAGTACTGGGTATCTCACCTGGAACTGATGGGGCACTCCACTGGTTATTGAAATTTGCTCCTTCTGTTATAGTTCCACTAGAACTTGAAGAAGATGGGTGAATTGGTCCAAAATATGCAATGTAAGGGCAAGGATGAGTTGTGGAAGACACGGCTGTATGTTCAGCAAAGATGGCATGTTGTCCAAGATCATGATCTATAAACAACAAAAACTCAATGTTACTAAAGCTTGATATACGCCTTACTATTATATAGATAAGTACAAAAATCTTACATGCACTTGATGAAAATTCTCCTTCACTGCATAGGCAGAAAACAAGAACAAAAAGAAAAAATGCATAGTTAGAGGGATAGCCAGTTCTTGGACAGAAAGAATAACCATTATTACTGACATTCACTTCAGAAAATTAGAAAACAGGTAATATACCAGACAACCACCTCTCTCTTTGTTATTTATTTTAAGAGTGTGTGCGTGTGTGTGTTTTGACTTTTAATTAGGTAATTATGTTATATGCTAGTAGAGAGTCTTAGACAGCTAAAAGAATTTTTTTCCACAAGAAACAAGGATGATAACTAACAAGGATCATAAGCAACATTATTCTCAAAAGCATGAAGCTTCATGTGTCCATGTAAAAACTCCTGGCCATGTCAAGGGCATATTGCTGCTACAATCATTTCAATAATCTTCACAAAAACTTATGTCCCAAACATAAAGAGGCAAATCTGCATTAATTGCAGTAGTTAGGGATGGTAATTTAAACCGACCCGACGGAACACCTGTTGGGCCCCGATCCGTACAGGGCAAAAGTTTTTTGCCCCGCGGGTTGGCTGGTCAGGCAAGTTCCGGGAAAAATCAGGTCGCGAGGCAGCCTTGACCAGGACTGCCCCATTTAAAACTTTAAATTGAAAAACATTTAAAAATAAATAAAAATATGAAAAATAAAAAGAAAAATAACAAAAATATTTAAAAATTTAAACAGGTCAAGATGACGACCCGATCTGCCCTCGAATTTAAATGGGCGCGTGAGCAGTCCCGTTGCCATCCCTAGCAGTAGTGCTGCCTACTAAGGGTGTGTATGAAGTAGATTTTTTTGAGAGTTGATTTTGTGATGATTTTTTGGAAGAATGTGTGGTTAAAAACTAGTATGGAGAATTGTGAAAAATATTTTTTTTAGAGAATGTGTAGTTGAGAATGAATTGACACAAAAAACGAGAAGAATTGATTCTTACAAAATTAATGCCATACACACCCTTCCTTGGAGGCTGGAGCCCATTAAGACTCTGTGCATTATTATGAATTGATGATAATATAAAATTGCCTTGAGATACATACAAAATACATAATTGGACAGATTGTTTTAAGCATTCCAGCCTATTAGAGGATCTATGCCATGATAACACAGAATCAAGTTTAATTTAGAGAAGTAGTAGTAATAATAATAATAATAATAATAATAATAATAATAATAATAATAATCATCATCATCATCATCATAGTAATAATCATAATAATAGTAGTAATAATAATAAAGACTAGCACAATATCCATACACTTTAAATGCTTTTTGAGCTCACAATTTGGTGAGATTTTTGCTCACGAAATGATCAGCATACCATGTATCTATTGATACTGCCTAAGATCAAATTTCATCCTTTAACGATATCTATGTTTACAACTCTCAAGAACTCCTATGCATCAACATCACGTGTAAACTATAATTATCGAGTCACTATATAAGAACATCTATATCACTCTATATTTAACAACAATCTATAGATTTAGAAAATAATTTTCTTCATAGTCCAATATCCTCTTTGTTTTATGTTTTCTCAAGAAGTATTTATTATAGTTTTCCCTCCCTTTACTTTCACTTGCTTCCTTAATTCTTTAATTAGTTTTCCATCCATTTATCTTCTTGAATTCATCCAATGTGGACTATTGAGAATTGAGAATTTTAAAATGTATTTAACAATAGAGTGGGTTTGGCTCTCCAAACATATAATTTTGAAAATTTTTTAAGTGAAATAAGATATATGTTTGAACTTAGATTGAACATAAGCTATAACATATACTCACTCAAAAGATGAAGGAAGCCGAGTTAATCCTGCAAATGGACACCAATGAACTCCAAAAGACTGCAAGAACAATTCACAAGTGTTCAAAAACTAAATCAACAAGTTAAAAACTGATAAACTAGTTGTCAGCTATTTGTCAGACATACAATCGGCTACGAAAGCTAAATATTTGCATTCCCACTAATGAGAGCATAAATTAAGAACAAAAGCACAGTTTGAAAATATTGAAAATTCGGGATATGCACAAAGTATTGCAACAAATTCGTAACCATCACAATGCTTGGTACTGTCGCAGCAGAAACAGAAGTAATACGAGAAATATACAATGACAAGTAAGACAAAACTAAATGTACAACTAATAAAGGTAAACATACAAGTAAGAAAGATGTAAACATACAACAAAATAAGTGGGGCCGTCAAGTCAGAATTTACACCAGTGTCAAATATTGTAGTGACATTATAATAATAACAAATCTGTGTCAAATATTGTAGTATGCAACGCAACTGATCATGCTCGTGGTATAAATATATAAGCGGAAAATCTAAAAGTAAAAAGAATGTTTAGCAAGCTACTCTGCTACCGCCACCATTAATGTCTACTGTTCGTATGATACAAATTGCACATGAACAGCCATAGAAGGGTGCCTAACTAAGATTATAAAGGATATAAAAAATTAGGAGGGCAATCAAAAGCAAAAGCATATGCCATGTTCCAACCAAAAGGAAAAATTTGCTAACATACTTCTGAAAGCCCATTACTAAATTATTTCGATAAACCAAATAAAATAAAATGTGGTATATATGACATAGAAGATAAGAAAGAAGAAACTAAACAAATGGCTGCCAATTCATAAGGACCAAAATAAAGAAAATACACTTAAGGTTTATAGACTTTTTAGTATTACCATTTCATAGTAGCTTAGATCATATAGATCCTCATCATGGGCCCAGTCATCCATGCTAAATTCAGGCAATGGACGACTACCATTTGCATATAGCCATTGACCTTTCTCAATTTTTCGACAGTTGGGGCACTGCATGGCTCCCTTAATATTAAACGCTGAGCCAATGCAATCTACAAAAATCATAAAAAGGTATAAGATAGTGAGAAAAAAGGAATATCTCATAACAAATCACTAATGCAGAAAAGGAATATAAAACGTGTGTCATATGAGAATTTAATGGAATGTAAAAATTAATCTCATTAGTGAAAACAAATCGAAAATTCCACCGTTTTAGAAATTTGGTTAGTGATGTGGCACAACAGTCAAAATCTTAGTAATAAATTGGTGAGCACATTATTAGGCATAAAGTTCTGATTAGCTTTACGCAAAATTAATCTATAGGTTTTCATTAATATCTAAATCTTAAGTGCCAAATTGGCCACGAAAGTGGTGAACAGTAAAAGTCTTCCATTTCTAGTAGTCTTTTGCTACTACTAGTTGTACATTCTTCTTATTGTTAATCTTAGTTCTATTTTTGTTATTATTTTTATTTTATTTATTTATTTATTTTTGAAATAGTGGCTTTTTTTTTTTTTTAATTGGGGAGTGGGGTGCGGGGGTTGGGGATAAGAATGGCTAACAAAGGCAACCACAACTACTCTTCCGCAGCAAGGACTTTAGTAGCTATATTTGGAAAGGAAAACATAACCACTCCATGATTTGGGTGTTTGACTTGAAATGAGAGGTAGATATTTCCTATTAAATGTGTGGTTGTAATTCAGTAGTTGTCAAATCAATTGTAAGTGAAGTTATAATTTGAAAATCATAATTAGAATCAAACACACCTTTAGCATTCCCTTGATTAATTATTATTTGTCATATGAACCATTCTCTTGGTTTATAATATTTGTCTATCTGAATCTTTTTCTTTCAAACTCCAACATCAAGTGCTTTAATTTTATTTAAAATAGATAATCGATGGTAAAAGTCATTCGCAAAAACTTTACATAAATGATGACCTTTACTTGTTTAAAGTAAACAAAATTTACAGATAAGCAAGTAAGCAATTGAGTACCATCTTTGAAGTAAAATATTGAGCATATGTTCCTCATTAAACTTAAGTTTGTCATATGATAATTTATTTTATTAAATTCAACTTCATATTTCGTGGAACCGACCACTACCTTCAACTACTAAATTTCACATACGTTAAAGTTATTGCATATCTGCTCACTAAATTTATTTGATCTGCCAAAAGTTTATTTGAAAATGATTTAAGAATATAAACATGTAAAAAAATATTTAGCATTACCCGATGAACTATGATGCAAGTGCAACAGGCACTTCCACGAAGGTTGCATGTTCGTGTTGAACACATATCATGCTGTGTTGGATATCAACACTCCTTACTCCATTACATGGGTTTTATAAGCCAGACGTGTCACTTATTTTATATACATAATTTAACACAAGAATATACATAAAGACATCAAAAGTATACGACATGCAAGCTATGTTGCTCGAACTCGGTTGCGGGTGTCCGATTTGGACACGGATCCGAGTGTCGGATCTTTTATTTCCAAAAACTTAGGATACGGGGATACGGCTGAAAAGGATCCGAATTTTGGACACGGGTGCCGGGACACGGCATTCTGGAATTTAAAATAATCCAAAACACTAAACGTTGTTTCATTATCGGACCATCTTTTCTGTTTTTAATTATCGGACCATCTTTTTTGTTTCACACACAGGCAGCTTTCACGGTGGATTGGCGACTGAAACTTCTCCGGCCACTCCTCCTTCACTAGTTCTGCCTCTGCCTCAACAGATCCGGTAAGTGGTAAGCTTCCCCTTTTCTCTAAGCCCTAAGGTTTTGCAGTCATAATCTTCTCTGGTCGTCTTCTACAGTGTCTGCTTGGAATTTTAGGGATCCGGTACGAATCCCACACCGCACCTGTGTCGTGTCGACACGGGTGCGCCGGCCTTCCAGCCGTGTCCGAGCAACAGAGCATGCAAGTGCCTTATCTTATACGAAAAGTATAGAAACAATCTGCCCCCACCCCTTTTTCTTATTTGGCCCGATTCATATAGTCTTGTTTCTATATTGAGGAGTATACGTTTTGTTGCTTTATTTTATATCCTTATTTAAATTGCCTAGTTATAATCATTATTTTTATATAATAATATACTAAAAAACAAGGGCAAACTAAGAAAATTATTTGCAATATTTGTTTTTCCGTTAACTTTCTTAATACGTACAGGGGAAAAATCATAAATGCGGAGTAGGGAGTATTAAAGAATTGGGTTAATTTCACATATTGTCCCCAACCTTTGGGGTTCGTATCGGCTAGGTCCCCAACCTTCTTTTTCAACCCGCTGGGTCCCCAACCTTTCATTAATTCACACATAGTCCTTTTTTATGGTTTCTATCAATTTAACTCCTCCAATAAATTACTATTATGTCCCTTATCATTTTAAATTAAGGAACTAAAAGTTTAAAAACATAAAAAAATAATATAAAATTTCAAAAAAAAGGGAAACCGTCAAAAAGGACTATATGTGCGAATTAATGAAAGGTTGAAAACCCAGCAGGTTAGAAAAAAAAAAGGTTGGGGACTTAGCTGATACTAACCCCAAAGGTTGGGGACAATATGTGAAATTAACCCTAAAGAATTTAATCAATGTGTTTATGTAACATAGCCCATGCAAATATTGCAAATCATTAAAACCTACATCTACTAGTAAATTATTTCACGTCCTTCCTTAACTTAGATGGACTTCATTTGATCAAAACATGAGAACAACATCAGACGAGCTATTATTAATTTAATAATAATATGGTGCAGCCATGAATTTAATGGCATGCGTCCAGATTGGATTTGTGTATGAAAACTAGATCCATGGTGTGTAAAAACTAACATGATTTTGCTTATGAAACAGTATCTAGCAAAGATCATAATCGTGCCATCACAGCATTTTCTAATTAAGAAGGCATATGGTTTGATTTTTTGAAGATTGATTTGGGGAAGTGATTTTTCTTTTCTTTTCCATTTTTTTCCTCATTTTTTTTTTTAATTGGGTTGGGGGGGGGGGTAGTGTGCTATGGTCAGAGATTACAAAAATAGTTGTGTAAATGTGAAAAATGATCTTCTCCAAGGATGTGCAGTTGAGAATGAGTGATTCTTTGAAAAACATTTCCATACAAAAGCTAACAATTGGATGAGTTTTCTCTCGCAGTTAATAGAATATAACAACTAATTTCATGAATACTTTTGATGTCTTTGATATTAGTCTATCTCTATGTCGTCCTACTATACGTTACTTAGTATTTATCTTACGTCAAAAGCATTGTCAAATATGAAAAATGTCTAAATTTTTTTTGCTAACATTTGTCACGCAACTGAAAAATGAATATATATAATCATAGGCACTTCCACTCTTCTCTCTCTCATGCAGGTAAAATATGTCCTCTTCATGTATCAATTAAATGATCTGGCTAAGAAAGTTTACTAACACATGGCTAAAGCCTTACCAATTTTAAGAAAGTTTTATTGAGAAAGGAACCTTATATTAAAGTAGAGGCATGCCTCAACGTGCGCAGACATTTGCCTTAACTTCGCTTCTAAGTTCAATTTTTCTTCTCCTTTTTCTAAGACTTAACATCAATTGCAATCTTTTACATGAATTCTGAAAGAGGCATTTTGATTGAGCCCATTAATTATTTTCTTGTTTGACTAACCAATCGAAAACATAATGAACCCCATTACACTACTACACATGCTCAATACTTCCCAAGAACTTAGACTACTCAAGAAAGCTGAAAGCTTCTTCACAAGATTCAGTTAAGGCTTTTTCTTTTTCTGCAATTTTTCCCCTCTGATTTTATTATGTTTTTAATTTCCTAAATTCTTCTCTTTTCATACTCTTTCTGCGTGCTCTAGTTTTTGGAACATCCATTTTTTTCTGGGTGTTTATTTTCATATTACTTAATATAAGTTTGTGATGAGGAGTATGCGTGTTTCCATTGCTTTTATAAGTACTATTTTTTCGGGCTTAGAAGTATCATACCCTTCCATCTCACAGCTATGCCTTGTTTTTCACCAATTATTAAATTATTTATCCAGATAGCAAAGCATTTCTAGATCAAACTAGAATTTGGTCAAGTCAATCATATCTACATATTTCCTGGGACACATGTACTATGCAAATCTCCAACACTCATTTTCACTCATTCTATTTCTATCTTGAAATAGGAAATCTGCTAACAGAGACTATCAATGTCAATTATGAATGAAGGTAGATTGGATTTAGCATACTAGTTAAAATTTGGAAGTATAGAGTCAATTTTGATTTAATACTTCGCCTAGCTTGAAATTTTGATGGATTGCTGAAGCAAAAAGTGACTGAACATCAGCACCCAAGGAGAGACTTGAAAGAGAACCAAAATGTTGAACTTAGGCATGAGATCAAATGCAAGCTAATCTTAACACCTCCACCCCGCACCCAAAAAAAAAGAAAAAAAAGACACTTTAGTACCTCAGCTGCCTTGGTAAAAAAAACTCACACTGCATTTTGCTTTTGATGAGAGATAAAATGTGAAAGCGGATCAGTTTCTTTCCCAAGATCTCCTTCACGCATAGGTGAACATCTATGATTCTTTCTTCTTCTTCCCTTCCACATTAACTCAAGCAGACTTTGCTAACAAAATACTCAAAGTAGAAACAATTCTATCCATATTACATAAACCAAAAACCATTCCCCAACATTTCCCTTAAGAGTTCAAAGGGTAGCATAACACTGAACTGCTAAGATAAAATGCTTGTCTCAGGAAGCTCCAGAGTTCCCAAAAATTTACCCTTCCTGTCCTTTCAGAATATTAAATCTTCAAGGTTATTTCAAGCTCCTTCATATATTATAAATAAAATAATTATTCATTTTAAATTTTACTGTCACGTGGAGTAGCAACGCCACCCATAAATGAGTTCTACTACGGATCATACTCTCATTCTAACGACAAATAATTGCACCACGCAAATAAAAACACATTCTCTGTTGCTCTTTCACTATGCCATGCTCCAAGTTAACATAAAAAGAATTCCAATTTCAGTGGCATGCAGCCTTAAAAGGAATCCATGAAAAAAAATACAAGATCCCAAAAGCACAAGACATGAAGACACAAATTAGGTCCTTGAAGCTATATAAAGAAGAACAGCTCATTCAAGAATTTGATTTGACTATATAGCCATAAAAAATCAATTATGCCCTCCACGCAGCCATTACTTTGAAACCTCCCAAACTCCCAATTCCCCTAGTGGTCCCAACTTTTCAATGTCAACCTCCCAAATTTACCTAGTTATCCTAAAGTCCATAGAAACCTTCGTGCCGAAATTTCCTCATCGTCAAAAAACCAAAATTTAGCGAATGAAAAAAAAAAAAACAACCCACAGCATCAAAACCGTGAATTCCAGCCACGAATTGGTCTGGATTGAACAAAACTCTCCATCTAACTTCTATTAAAACAAAATTTCAAATTTAAAACATTCAATTACAGGGAAAGGAAAAGCCGACCAGATCTCAATCATTTCCAAACGAACAAAAAGTTATAACTCACCAAGGTGAAATTGATGGCCGCATTGAAGCTTAGCCCAGGATCTAGCCCCATTATCAGTCACGGCATCTAAGCAAATTGAACAGGAAACAAGCGCCGATGCCGCCTTGCCCCCATCTCTATCACCCTCATCCAGAAGATCCCCATCGCCCAATCCCATAATTCAACCACCAATTCCCCAAAATCCTACCCCAATCGGAATCTTGCAAAAGATATTTTACAAAAAAATTTTGGAATAATCAGAGGTTGAAACAATTTATGGTTTGACAAAATTAAGATAAATGGGCAACTGCAGATAAAGAATTATAGAAAGAGAAATAGGATTAGAGACAGAGAGAGAGAGAGAGAGAGAGAGAGAGAGAGAGTTTAGGTTGTGGAAAAACTGTGAACCACTCTGTTTGTATTCCTTCCTAATATTACCGTCGGATTTGGGATTTTTTTATTTTTCATCATTTTTCTATTTTTTTAAGTATTATTATTAATATTAGAGAGAGAGAGTTTAGGTTGTGGAAAAACTGTGAACCACTTTGTTTGTATTCCTTCCTAATATTACCGTCGGATTTGGGATTTTTTTTATTTTTCATCATTTTTCTATTTTTTTAAGTATTATTATTATTATTATTATTATTATTACAGTAAAAGGATTATTGTTGCAAGGGGAAGGATTTTTGGCGACTTTCAGCTGCTGTCCGAAAACGCCAACCAGAAGCCCAGGATTTAGGAACCTTAAATTTTATTTGCAGTCACTCAACTTTACCATAAATTTATCATTGCTTTTTGGGTTAATTTCACAAATCATCCTCAACTTTTAAATTAAGTATCAACTGAGCCCCTAACTATTTTTTTGACGTCATGAGTCACCAATCTTTCATAAATTGGCACGAAATAAATTCCATCAATATTACTGTTAACTTTCAATAAAATGACCATCGTACCCCTTAACTTTTTAATTTTAACAACAAAAGGTTTAAAAATATTAAAAATAATAAAAATTAAAAAAAAAAGAAAAAGAAAACACCCCACGCCACCCCACGCCACCCCACCCCACCAAGAGTGACTGCCGGAAATGATAACATTCTGGCGGTCAAAAATAGGGGTTAACCCCCTCCCCCCAAATTGTCGTCGCTGGAATGCTGTCATTTACGGCAGCCACTATTGGGATGGTGGGTTGGGTGTTTTCTTTTTTTTTTTTTTTTAGTTTTTAATATTTTTAACTTTTTGTTTTTAAAATTAAAAAGTTAAGGGGTATAACAGTTATTTTGTTAGGAAGTTAACATCGATATTGACAGAATCAGTCAAAACTACTTTTTGTGCAAATGTATGAAAGATTAGAGACCTAAGAGGTCAAAAAAAGTTGATGACCCAGCTAATCCTTAACTCAAAGATTGGAGACGATTTGTGAAATTAACCTTTGATTTTTTTAATTATTTTTTACTATACTATTCATACATAGTAATTCAAAGGTGGGATGAGTGTTTTCTTTTTCTTTTTTTTACTTTTTTATTATTTTTAATATTTTTTATCTTTTGTTTTTAAAATTAAAAAATTAAGAGGTATAACGGTTATTTTGTTAGAAAGTTAACAGTAATATTGACTTAATCTGTCAAAAAGGACTTTTTGTGCAAATTTATGAAAGATTAGGTACCCAGAAGGTCGAAAAAAAGTTGATGACCCAGTTAATACTTAACTCAAAGGTTCGAGACGATTTAGTGAAATTATTTTGACTATACTATTCATACATATATCTTATAAATAACCTATTCGAATTACACCGTCATACATGTAGGGATAGTTACAATAATTTAAAGGAACAATTTTACAAAGTGTTTGACAACACACTCGGATTATAATCTGGATTATAATCTGCCGCACAGCATCATTTCGTTGGTTTCACTTTTTTCAAAAAGTCAAAAAGTAAAAGTCAAGCTGCAATCTTTTACTTTTTACAAAAAGTAACCAATAAAATGATGTCACGTAGTAAATTATAATCTATATTATAATCCGGATAGTTACCAAACACTTTATTAATTTTCTTCACATTTTTTAATTGTTCATGTACAACATTAATGTAGGGATATCACGAATTTGCAGTTGAATTATAGTAGTTATTGTCGTGCAAAGTTAAAGATGCATAGGTATAGTGCTGAAAGTGTGATGAAAGTTTAACGTTGTGTAATTAAAATAATTTACATAGTTATAACATAAAATAAGCGGCAAAGGTGATGTGCCATTAATTAATAACCTAAATAGGAATCAATATTGGATGGTGAGATTAATTTAATATGGATGGTTATAATATTGGTGGTTGATGGTAACTTCCTATCTTTTGTTGCCTTATGTTGTTTTCACCAAATTCACGTTAGCTCCTCTGTTTCTGTGTGCGTGTTTATAAGAATTCATTGGAAAATTTTAATAATGTAAATGTTTAAATGTCATCTCAAACTTCTATTTGCAATTCACACCTGTTAGACACAATGCAGTATGCACAATATTATGTTTGTCAAAAAAGAAAAATGATTAAACATTTGAAATGATTTCCCTTCCTCTTTTTTTCCCCCTTTTTTATGGTGACTTAATTTTGGGTCTAATATGTTCTAGTAGGAGAGTGCAATGGTTCTATTAGTGAAGAATAATGCTATCTAGTTTAATTGGCATTTTCTCATTGAACATTGAGTGAGCGAGTATATCCATATATACAATTATTCATCTATCTCGAATATAAAAATATCAATTAGACTCGAGATCAATTTCCAATTTAGATGAATAGTATTATTCTTAGTAGAATAAATCCCTTCGAAGAGATTTGATTAAAAAATAATTCTCTCTCAATCTAGAAAAGATAAACCCCTTCTTATTTTCACAATCTTTTAAAAAATTTTCAATAAATATTGCCAGAAAAGTGATATTTGAACAAATTTCCTTGTATACCATTTGTTTTCTTTATTAATATTCCACATTTTAAAGTATTTATTATTATTTGATACTTCACTTTAATTCTTGGGTTTGCTAACGACGATGCATATTTAATGATTCCTCCGTCCTATAAAAATAGACTCATATCCTTGTTACATGTAGATTAAGAAATATGATTTAATGTAGTTGAAAATATAAAATTCACTTTTAATAGTCTAATATACCCCGATTCAAGACTAATATAATTTAATGCACTGCAAATTTGTTAGTAGTTGCATTGTAAATTTATCAGTAGTTGGATTAAGGGTATGTTTGAAAAAGAAATTAATTGTTCAACTTCGTTTATATAAATAGACTATAATGTGGGACAAATAAAAATAAAAACTGGACCTATTTTTTTGGGACGAAGGGAGTCTACTTAAGTCGCAAAAGATAGTTCAATTCCTATTTTCATATAAAACTTAAGAAATGAACATAGCAAATTACGATCATTTTTCAACTATACCATTATTTATTTATTAATTATTCCACTTTAATAATTCTATTTTATTTATAAAAATACACATTAAATAAAAACATATAAGAAAATTAATACTTTAACTAAAGCAACATGTATCATGAGATGGATAAAAAGAAAAATTGGACTACCTTCATATAATGAGGTTAGTAATACTAAGTGGGATAACTCAAGTGGTAAATAGCACCCTTTATTAGAACGTTATAGGTTCGAGTCTATACCCTCTAAAAAATTTCCTTAATAATCGTATAAAAAAAACAACGCATATTTAATGAAGCTATACATAGGAAAATATATAGAAATTAACAAATGAAAGTGAACTAAAAATTTATGACATATGAAAAAAGAATAATAGATTATTTTTATGGAATGTAAAAAGTAATTTTATTTTATTGATGATAGCAGTGTACATTATATAAGTGTATATAAAAAAACTAATATTTTAACTATATAGTTTTATAAGGAAAGTTGCTTATAATATTTTGAAATGAGTGAAAAAAGAATAACAAGTTTATCTTTTTAGGACTGAAGTAGCAATGATAATAAGGATAAAAATAAATTGAAAAAATGATGAACTTTCATTTCCGTCAGGCACATTTTCTTTAAGGTATTATTATAATAAGAAAATTAAATATTCTAAGTGTGTGTATGATTGCTGAAAATTGTCCATGAAATATGGTATTTTTTACTTAAATTCCAATTTTTTCTAGTGTTTGCTTGACAATTTTAATCCCTTAAAATCATCTTCCACATTTTGCTCACGTAAAAAGTATATATGTGTGTGTATATATGTTTTTTATATTGAAGAAAATATTTTCTTATAGGGTATAATTCTTTTTTTTAAATAATTCATGTTTTTTAACATGAATTCAACTTTCAATCAAATAAATTATAAAATTACAAATTTATTTTCTAAAAAATAATTTAATTGATAAGAAAATATATTTTTTAAAACAAATTTTATACTTGCAATCATATGCACTTGTCTCGGACGGTCACATTTTCTTCGGGGAATGTGCATTGTATCTTATTGATTGAAGTGGATGGATAACGTACGGACACCCGAAAGAAATTGAGTTTCGCGATGTACATCGCATGTTTACCTTTGACTTTGAGAGGATATATATGTTGGAACAAGGACCTTGAGCTTTGTTTTCATTGACTAATTGGTCCTCAACTTTGTTTCGTGCCAAACTAATCTCAAATCCAGGGTTTAGATTAGCGGTCTGGCTATTGAGAGGCCTCTTGCCATATGACCCCCTGTTATTAAGGGGTCAAAGGGTGAGTCTTCTGATCCTCTAATAACAGAGGACCATGTATATATTAGGCCTCTCCCTAAATTTAAATACCTCTCTTCAGAAAAATTCTTAGATTAGTGCATAAATAGCCCATAGTTAAACACCTTTTGCAATTTGCACCAATATCCTTGTGTTTCCAATCTCAGGAAAACCACAAATTTAAACTTTGAAACTTGGATCAATACCATTTACTACCGTTATTTCCTGAGAAACTGGTCTTTAACTTGTATTTGTAATTTTGTTATGTCATACTCAAATATTAAGGCCAACTTGAGGACATCTGAGGAGACTTGTATTTACAATATAGTTACACATCTGTATCTTTTAAAAATCCTTTTTGTCAATTATTCATATATAATTTATACTGTAGTTTCTTTCCATTGTTTTATCTCTCTCCAATACTTTAACAATTTTGAAATCCAGTCTCTTAAATTCCCTGCATAATTTCTAATTATATTTTTTCTATACCCATCGTCTATGAAAAAATGGGGGGAAAAAGATACATTCTGAATCGGAGGAGTACTAAATTTTAAAATGTTAGACATGTGTTCTTTTCCACAATCCAACCTATTCGAAGAAAAAACTCAAATCTAAAGAGAGAAAATAAAGTTCCACTGGGTACTATTATTATTTCCTTTTTTTTTTGAGAGAATACTATTATTATTTCTTGATTGGTGAAATGTTGTCTAGTTTCTTTTTGTTTCGCATGTTAAAGTGTTATTTTGTTTGGTTATTATTTAATAACTAGTGTTTTTGTTGGTTTTTCCGCTTTACCATTAATAAAAATAATTTAATGCGAGACGTCTGGCGACATTATATCTGGTGTGACGCATTAAATGACATGCATTTAACACGTCACATCAATGTTTGGCGAGACATCAAAAAAATCGTTATTTATTTTATTAAAAAACAAAAAGTCGGTATATGGGCCTTTTTTTGAACTGAGGTTCGGCCCTGCCAAAATAGCAGTGTACATGTTCCTTTAAACTGACACTAGAGACCATTTGAGCCAATTTTGCCAGTTATATTCCAATGAAAACGTGGCATCCCACTGTTTCAACTTTGGCTAAGTTCTGTTTTGTGTTTTTTTCCCTTTCTTTTATTTTTAATAATTTTATTCAATCATCTCTCGATAAATCATCAAGCCAATACAAAGTGGAATACAATGAATTCAAGAGCCACTAACAGAACATAAAATAGAACAAGATGCAACACTATATGAGTGATGCAGGAAAACAAGACCGAGATGTGGGTTTGAAGTTGAGCTCGTGTTTATTGCATAAAGGCGCAGGGTTTCTTGGACGAAGTTGTCGCAAAAGCAGACATACGCTTTTTAGTCTTTATTTTACACTTTTAGCAAAACACGTTTTTATGTTTTGCCTTTTGTTTACTTTATCATCCAACGGCCTTGTACATGAGGGGGAGGTTTTTTACGGATCACATAATAGAATTGCTGTAACGTTCCATAAAAATTTTTAAGAATGCCCTAGTGTGTTTTGACAATGATTGAATAACTACTTGAGTTTGCATCAATTACTTCAATCGGTTAGTAGTTTTGTTCGAAAGAATGCCTAATTGTAGAAACACATTAAGTAGAGTAACTCCATAAGCAATAAATGTATGAACCATATGAAGACATTTGGATGCTTACAAAATAATCACATACAGAAAAACAAAGAACACTTGGCATACTTTGTTGGCAAGAGAATTTCCAAGCTTCCAATTGAACTTCTTTATATTGGCTAACCACAAAATTATCTAAGGACAGTTGTCCACATTTTCATAGGTGGGACTCAAGACTTTTCTAAAAAAGAACTAAAAAATTCGTCTATAAATAGGGAAGGCCGTTGAACACCATGCAAAACTCCCAAAAACATTCCTTTTGCACTTGGAAAAAGCCCTCTCCATATATATAGAAAGAATCCTAATTTAAAAGACCAATTTCATTGAGAAATATCAAGATTTTGAAGGTACTTTTCACCTAGAATTGTTCAAGAGTCCTTGAAAAAAACAAGACAAAAGGTGAGTAACCAATGTTTTGATTTTCCTTAGCATGCATGAGTTTTATAGAAGATAATGTATTTTGATGCATTACTATGACAAGGAATAAAATGATTTAGTACATTTGAATCACTAGTTGATATTCTACCCGTCTTGTATTGATCTTGCTTTGTTTTGTTTCCATACTATGAGTTATCTAATGATTCCACGATATGTGATGATTAGTACGGTATATTGTTTTGTATTTGTACTATACATTATTTGTACTGTACATTGTTTGAAATTCCGGTAAGAGTCACTCGGAATTGGATGTAGATCCACTTGATTATATATTGTCATGGTCAAAGTGGCATTGGATGACATAAATGCGCTATGGGTAGTGATCTAACTAGTGATTGGGCCCTGTTGTGCATTTAAAGGTTTGTGCATTTTATATTTCCGATCTTGTGATTAAAAAGGATTTCTTGCAACAAAGTGGTAAATCAAAATATTGTGTTACTTCTGAGTATATTGTACTCACTCAATTTCTAACCATTTTGTAGATGTTCAACTGTAAAGTCTATGAAACGCGAGCCGAAAACTAGATCTTGTCCTCAGATAGGAGTAGGATCTTGCATGTAGTAGAAACTGACTTATGGAGTAACTACAATATGCCATGTGCTTCCTAATGTACTTGAGGATAACATATGAGCTTAATATCTCTTGTGCCTATAATCATGCTCATCTTTACCATAATAAATTTATGATGAACAAACTGATGTTTTTTACTTAATGTAGTAGTCTAACAAGAGGATGATAGTTACAAGAATAAACATGAGTATAGATATATACATATGTAAGGAAAAAACTTGACATGTAAAATGAGGATGAAAGGAAGACCTTTGTACGGATTGGAAGTCTATTTTTCCTGTAAAGGCTTTCCAATCATTTGACTTGACAGGTTAAGTAATAAAATGTACTTATTAATGTGGCTTACAGTGTGTTCTTTACATCGTATTTTAAAATATGTATGAAAAGAAAATGATAAGATAAGAAGCCGACTCGATTTAGTAACAATACGAAAAGCTTATAAGTATTCTCCCATGAATGCGAAGGAATTTGGTAATTCACTCTAAGATTACTTCAATATTGTTGGTCCAACTTAAAGTAGAGTTTATAAAATATATATATATACACACACATATTTATATATTGACTCTTAGAAATTAAACGACTCGTTAGTTTGGCATGTTTCATCCCTTGTTGTTACAAAAATAAAATAAAATGAGAAGCTTCCGCAAATAAGTGTGAGCGACTCATTAAAATTTATAGTATAATGGGGCGTAACAATTGCCGCTGTTGCTGCGTGAATTTAGAGTTTTCCTCATTCATTTATATCTTTAAATTGGCTCGAAGAAGTCCAATTCTCCCTTCATAGACTTCCTACGTCAATGAGCAGCCATGCATGCATATTCTCCTCAGAATAAATATTCCTACACGTGTTGCAGCCGAGTAAAGATGTAAATATGGGCAGGCCTAAACCGCTAGCCGGCCCGAAACCCGTCGGTCCGAGTCATGGGTTGTTGCCCGTGGTTGACTGAGCCGGCTACTTCATAGATGCAGGGCACGCGATTTAACCTCCAGCCCGTGAAAAAAATTAAAAAAGAATTTTTTTTTAAAAAAATTAAAAAAATTAAAGTTACTTGCAGCGCATTGCTGCATGCGTCACTTTTTGCCTGCGACAAAAGGACCACTTTTTGACAAAAGTGGCAATTTTATTTATTTTTTGTATTTTTTTCTTGTATTGTATTGTCATGTCATTCATTTTTTAAATTTGTGCAAACAATATTTGAATTTCAAGATTTTTTATATAATAAAATATTTGAAGTTTATTATTAAAAATTTTAATTTTATCTTGTTATATATTTACTTTTTAATTAGAATTTAAAAATCTTAAAAACTAGTGATATCTCTTAAAAATATGACAAATTCTTTATTGAAGTATTTCAATTGTAATGTATTTACCATAAAATTTAAATATAAAATGTGACAAAAAATGAAAGGAAAGAATAAAAGAAAAAAGAGCCCCATGTGGGTCACGTCAACGCCTGGCCCACATGGGCCACTTGGGTGCACTGGCCATAGGCAAAAAATCCGCCTCGGCCTGAGAAGCGGGCTTTTTGGTATGCATCAAAATAGAACTGAATTATTTCATGTAACAACAACGCATTTGGAAGGTAATTCCGAGCTCCATTTAAGCTTTGTGTCAGAGTTAAACAATTCAATTCCGCCACAACAATCGGCAACTCATTATATTTATTAGGGGTGGACGGAACGGAATGGTTGGAAACGAGTTAGATAGAAGCGAAAAATTATTATTATTATTATTATTATTTTTGGAAGAAAAAAGAAACCAAAAACAACTAGGTTTCAAATGATTCCCAAATGTTTCTTCTTATTGTAGTTTCCATATCCTCAGTTCCATCAATCAGCGTTTTACCATTTTCAAGTAGCAATGAACCTTTCTTTCTTATAAAATTTAGACGGATTTTACACGTCGAGATACAATAATCCATATATTTTTCAAAATCTTAACACGTAAAGAAAAAGAAAGTTTTAGTTCATAATGGAAAGAAATATTCCTCTCTAACAAGTGGTTGAAACACCTCAACTCTTCTTGCCGGTATTTCTCGTCACCAAGACTGTAAATGTTCAGAGTGAGGGAATTTGCAGGGTCTCCTCAAAAATATCAGATCTCATAGTATTTTGCATTCTTGTACAATGTAGATGATCAGAAGAATTTCTTCTTGTCATCATTTGTATACACAACAGACAGTATGCCCATTAACTGTAGTGTTAATCCTCAATTACCATAAACGGAAGTCCCCTAGCAAAAGAATTGGGGTGATTAATTAGCAGCAGATTTGATCTAACCAACTAATATCCATCAGATGAATTGAGTATCATATGCAAATTACACACAAATGAAACTATATGATGAACAAAGCAAATTGAAATATCTACTCTCAAAATATATAAAATTTGCAGAGCAAGGCATCAGATAACTCCTGAGTATTTATCAAATATCCAAACTTACTATTTTTCTACTAAAAAATCTGGCTGAGCAGTGTATTTTCATCTAAAACAGAAATTGATCTAGAACTGATCAGGAGCCCGGCATTAGTTCCCATCTGCCACGGGGACCAACTAGACGCCCCTCACTTATGTGCTGGCCCCTACATTTCCCCACTTTATTGTTGCAGGCCCAGTGTCGGAGCCCAGCAGTGGGTCTAGATCATTACTCTTATCTCAACAGGAGAATCTGCTAGGTGGTTTTTTATTGAAAAAACAAGTAGGTTTCTATGTGCACATATACACTTGCACCTCTAGACTAGCCAATGAATGGGTGCCAACTAGACTGAAGATTATCTAATATAGATAAATAGCATATTCAAAGATTCCTTGAAAACATAACTTCTAAGAATAGCAAAACATTGCCTCTCGTCAGATCTCATAGACAATAGATGGAAGGCATGGAGGTATTCACACGTAAAGGGTAAAGGATAGAGCTCAGAAGCACTCACATAACATAGTATAATTTGCAAATGAAAACATTGTTTAAACATAAAGATCACAAAGAAAATTTTGAGAATTGCAGCCTAGTAAACTGGCATGTTTAGATCCCTGAAACTTCAATTTCTTAATGCCTTTATAAATTTACAAAATTTCTTATTCTGTAACTTGCGGTAAAGGTTCCCGAGTTATGAAATCTGTCCATAAGATTGCATTTACGTCCTTGACTTTACTACCCTCCCAGTTCATGATACCAATAGATGATTAGACGTTTTAAAGAGCCAGGAGGCTAATCCCAATACAGAGGTCAGCTTCACATGTGATTAATCTGCGCCCCTCTTTCAAAAAAAAAAAAAAAAAAAAAAAAAAGGAAAGAAAACTAATGACCCCTTCTCGCCTGAACGTAAGTCTAGTGCCAGTCCACACTTCTGTTGGAGCTTGAATATGCTCGTACACAGAAAATTTCTACTTCAAAAAAATTGGAAATACTCCTAAAAAGAATAATCAAATTTGACTTACAGAACACCTTTTGGGTCAAGGGTTTTTCCGACTACCTTTACCGTTCATATATAAAGGAAAAATATCATATATTTCTTACAGTTTTCTTTCATTAGTAATAAACTTGGCCGTGAGATATGATAACAAAAAGCTTTTTCATTAGCTTACCAGCGTCCATGTCTGGAGAAATAGTCATTATCCAGTGAAACAGCAAGTGCTACAGTTATGGCTCTCTCTGCCAGCGTCAATGGACGTGCCACATTCAATTCTGCAACCTACAAATAGCAAGGCATTGCTTAAAACTTAAACGTAGTCAGTAGTAAATAAAAAGAATTAGTGCCATTCATATGATCATTTACCCGGCTAACAGGACCAACACCAGAATCAGCACTCCCAAACCGAATCACATATTGTCCAGCATCAGTGAAAATCTGCACCACATAAAGACAAAATTTTAGCCTTCTTCCTCTTTTTTCTAGTTAAGAAACTCTTGATACTTCTAGCAATCCCTTCAGCAATTATAGTGTTCACAGTATGTAAACCCTGTCATTCTCAAGCAAAATTGTTTAATAAAAGAGGATCAAAAAGTTGTGAGAATTTGTGGTTGCATCAAGATTTGTAAAACTATTTTGAGCCTTTGATCAATATCACTGACATGATATGAAATAAAAATAGAAGAACCAACCTCAAAACCAAAACCCCTCCAGTCACGATCTATTTCTGCTAACACATTTCCATCAATGTCCTTCAAAGTAAATGTCCAGTTCCAGAAGCCAGGATTCTCGACCACTGCAAATTGCTTATTCCTAAACATAGAAAGGAACACTTAAGCTGCTTATCTCTGTGAGAAACATAAACCAGTAGATTACAGCAAAACATGTTATAGACATGAACGTCAAAATAACCAGAGGCCAATTCTTGCTATCTCATTCTCTGATGTTTTAAAACAACACCATAATGAGAGTCCAATTGCTGACCAAGGATAACGGTAAAAGGGTAGAAGTTACACATAATATTTACGAAGGAAGCACCCCCACCCCCCCAGTCCGGGTTCACCCACCCACTGTGGGCGGGGTTACACCGTCCCCTTCTGACGTGGCACACACATGGCGGCCATGTGTGCACCACGTCCGGTTACGTGTGCACCATGTCAGAAGTGAGCGGTGTAACCCCGCCCACAGTGGGTGGGTGAACAAAATTACCTCCCCCCCCACCAAAAAAAAAGTGTGTATATATATATATATATATATATCTTCCAACTTTCTTCAAGATGTCATATAAAAGAAAAAGACCTCTCACTGGAGATAGATCAGACAGAATAGGAAGCTATGATCAGAAACAGATTTGCAAATAGGAATACTAAACATGACCTCAAATTTTATTGGGAATACTAAACAATGCTTGGTCTTCATGCATTCTAAGGCCACTTTGCAACTCCTGTGGATTTCTGGGAAAAATTTTTCTCGACTTCGGAGAGTACTTCTGAAACTTAAATTGGGAAGGTAAAGAATGGAAACTAATGTTTGCAGCAAATCTTATTATATCTCAGGATGATATTTGATAAATGTGTGGGGTTGAATTAAAGTGTCAAACAGAAGAATCCAATTTATTTTCTTTGCCAGATATCTGACTCAAGCAGTTTTGGCACAAAATTTACAGATATTATAATCAAAACAAAATTCTTAAAGATGCAGTAGAGTTGCTTCATAAAATCTATTACCCCAAGTACAAATCATAAATTCTCCTCCAGAGATGCCATCTTCGATGAACTACACCAATATCCTAATAGGGAAAAAAAAAAAAAAATAAAGAATAAATCCATGAGAAAAGCTTAGCATTATCAATATGGTACACCTTAACTATGTTTCCACTACTGATATATAATATTGTCGTACTTTTCCATTTATCTCAGCATAAATTGAGCTAGTGATCCACCAGAAGGGCCTCCGAACCTAATACAGACAGGAGCAAACAGGTTAAAAACAGTAACTATACACACTTAAAAAGTAGATTGATATAAAGAACGTCAAAATACTCACCCTAAATAGCTCATTACCTAAACCATCAGTTATATAGGCCACAAAAGGACGTCTTAGACGAAGCAACTGCAATTAAGCATCATGGTCCACCTTATTCAGCAAAGAATAATCTAGATAAAAAGATAAAACCAATTACAGGAAAGTGCCACATCTGCTGATAAGAACTATTAATCTAGTTCATTCAGAGATGGGGGGAAATGTAAAATAAGCAGACTCAGAATGAACCCAAGTTTAATACTGCAGATGCAGGGTGACATTTATTATATTTGAGGCCATTCAAGTCTTTAGTTTATCAAGAAAACATTCCTAGAATCTATTCGAGATCATGGATGCGGAGATACATGACGCCTTACTGAAAAATAGCTCTAGATAAGGAAATAGAGGACAAAGAAAGCACAAGAAAGAGGTCCAAGAAGCTTAGTTTTGTGTACCTGTCTCGCGATAACATTGCTTTGTTCTCGAATGTAACCTACAGGCTAGAAAGAGTTTCAAGGTAAAGGACACTGCTCATGTAGCATAGACTGCACTTAAATAACTAATGGCTGAATTCCGTGAAAATCATAACAAGTAAGAAAACTACATACAGATTGCGGGTAGCAGACATCTACTACTGCGTATCTGTTTTCCTGCAATTCCGAGAGACTAGATTACTTGCCTTAAAACAGTTAACGACAGAGCAATTAGCAAAATAATATATATAAGTCCAATCAATTTAAACCAAACATTTCATGATACCCACAACTTCCTTCAACTATTTCCCAATTGCAACCACAAGTTCGGCAACTATATTCTTAGATTAAGAATTTAATGGGAACCATACACCATCTATCTTCAATTTTTTGTGCTAAATCCTGAGAGAGGAGTAATAAACAATATGTCCTTTACCTAACAGCAACAAATAACTGTGTAGTGACCACCACATACCCACCAGAACCACAGAGACAGCTACAAGTCGTCAGTCAATAATTTGAATCAATAGCTGGTGAACCCCATCAACCAATCTAGTTTTTACAGCAAGGAGAGATGACTGTATGATAACAAGATCTTGTATGTGATTTTGGTACCATAATTCAACAGGAAAGATGACCTCAAGAGCGAGAAGCATGTGATTACCCAGCAGACAGCCAGTCAAACAAGAGACAAGAAATATGATCCCCAAAATATTTTATCCACATAACTAAATGAATATTAGATAATGATCCTGAATAACAGGTGTTAAATCACCACAGAGGGCCAGGGCGACCAGGAAACCGCTTATCTAGAATCCAGGGGATGTAGCTAAATCCGACTTGGAAGAGTGCAAATAACAGAAGAAGAAAAGAACAGAAAGAAAGTTAAAAGAGTAGAGATGGACAAGCAAAAGCAAAAGCAAAAGCAAAAGCAAAAGCAAAAGATGGAATATATGATTTAGAGTGCACATACTATTAAATGAGTAAATTCCATCATGAACAAAAGCAAGAATTCTATATTCACCTTTACCTACCATCCTCTACACTCAGCTAACCTCAATATTTAACATTTTAGAAACTTAAAGAAGTTAACTGTGATGCTCAATATTTTTTGTTTAGTAGATAGAACAACCAACCTTGACAAGGATAATGCTTGCCAAGAAATAGTACTAGTTAATTTACAACACCACACCTCAAACTGCCATCATAAACTTTACAAACACTAACCGTTGTAGCAGACACAATCTTTATTTTCTCAGATCCCACCCCAACCCTACCCCCAAAAAATAAAAAATAAAAAAAAAATAATAATAAATAAATAAATAAATACTATGGAATCTTGTTGAGTATGTTAAATTAGATCTTCAGGGGAGCTAGGCATGACGTCATTGATAATACGAATATATGATAATTGACTAAGATAACTACATGCAAATTACTTAATTAGCTGTGGTGGACTATCATTTGGATCCAAACAAATCATCATCGCCAATTAAACAAGCTCTCTAAATAAAACAATAGTATAATTTCCGAAGCACTTCTTCATTAATGTCTTGCAAAATAAATTAAATTTATGACCAGAAGTATCACTAGCAATAATGATGCAAAGTTTAAAAAGATGAGTAGACAACAGAAATTTCCAGAAAATAATTGAATGGATGGGGTTAGAATTTTGAAGAAAAAATTACCTGCTCAAAACCGAGAACAAGATTTGCCCATTCTATATCCCTCGTAATCAGCAAATTGGCTCTTGCCAGAAGAGGCGCAACCTTAGACTGAGAAAATTAACAAAAGCAATAGAATAACCAGCTTTTCATGGTCGAAAGAAGCTTTCGTTTTCAAATTCAATCACAACTGACAATTTTTAAAGTTAAAGTAAATTACTTTAAAAAACTAAAAATACAAGGAAAAGGAAATTGCTAGTGGGTTTGACATGAACTATGACTAATTAAATGTCACATTTTAACAACTCCGCAAAAGCAAGATCCTAGAGCACAAAGGTCGAAAAATTCTCAAGATACAAGTGAAAGAAAAAGCCTAATACACATGTACCTCTAGGGACAATCAATTTTCTTTGATTTCTTTGAATATTGTGGCCTTGATTAGTCTAATTTCATTTGTATGGTATCACAATTTTAGTCTCTAAAAGAAAACATGTCTGTGTGATAAGTCATAAATTACCAATGTGCTTATAAGAGCATCTCTAATGCTAATATCAAGGAAGGATGTGAAGCCTACATATCAAGGACTAAAATGTGGTGGCAAGAAAGATTCCTTCACCCTGTGAAGTAGGATGTTAGGAGTAGGCAGTGGTCTTGGAGGTGCCAAACCATTATTTTATTTTATATTTTTCTTTGATTATCACCTCTTTTTCTCTCCTTTCCTTGTCTTTCCTTTCTCTTTTCATTTATTTTCTCTCCCTTCTTTCATATTCTCTCTCTTCCACCTAGGATGTACATCAACAGTGCTGCATTGGAGACACTCTAAAGGACAACATGGCCACTAACATTATAAATAGCAGTAATGCATCAACAGCGTAGAAAGCAATTAATAGTAATTGCGCGTATGTTATCTGGGTTTTGTCACTTTTTCCTTTTCATCCATATAGTCAATTTATACATTTTAAATGTAAAAGAGCCACATAAATGTAGAATTAAATCATAGTATCAAATTGTCTCTCACTCGTAGTATCATCACTGCCATGTAAAAAGAACACTGATGAACTCTGACTTACGGGGACTCGGCACAAACACCAAAAAGAGAGAGTATTCATAAGTTATAACATTATTTCAATAACTGTGTTTTATTTTAATAACTGTGTTTTGTGTTGTTGCCGTTGCAAATAAAAATGGAGGATGTGTGTGTTTGACCAATCTGGATCAGCAGTAAGGACGTGAGAGTAACTTGCCAAATTTGTGCAGTAGCTGACCAAACCAAAAACTAACTATTAGAGGTGTATCCAGCCAAGAAAGCTTGAATTTGACTTTGCAATGTAACGAGTAGAAGCTGTATACTTTTTACTTAAGTGTCTTTAGCTTATTTTATTTTATACGTGGCTTGTGAAAAGGATAGGTAATGGCCATTCTCTGCCAACTAGCAAATATCTGCTGCTTGAAGTGTTTCAGGGTACCAATAGATAGCCTCATCATCTTCATGAATCTTTATTTGTGAGAGAAAATTTTATAAGATAAATGAAGAATAAGAAATGGATAGCAAAGATTCTCTCCCCTACCCCACCCCCGCCCCCGCCCCCCACCCAAAAAAAAAAAAAAAGGATAGCAGAGAGAACCATACCATGGGTGGGGAGAGAACTCAAATATAACGCTAATGTAAAAGTGTAATATGAAACATCTTGCTTTCCCCCTAAACTAACATACATTAGTTACATAGAATGACAAACTATGACTGAATAACCAATAGGAAAGTGAAGAAAAGAGATTTTACCTCTTCTGGAGACATAGGTTCCAGTATACCTGTAACAGACTGGCTGGTAGGCGGCTGCTTCAACTCTGGCTTTGCCTGTTTACAAGGCTTTTCATCTGAGACAGATGCATCTGAAAACAACCTTTCAAATGGAGGCCGAAAGGAAGTTTGACCATCATATATGTTTTCATCATAAGCTGCAAATTTGAAAACTTTTTGCATTCTTTTACCAGTGGACTTTCTCTGCTTTCTATCTTGAACCCAGAGTTGTACAAAAAATTCTCGGTTCAGATCTGGATCATTTTGAACACTTTGCACATATTGACGAGATATCGACATTGCATATTGTTTAGGCCCCAAGACATTTTCCAGAAAATGACAAGGAAAATTTGCTCTCCATAACATATTTCTTTCTGTGGAAAGCATGCTTTGAAAATATGCAAAACCATTGTGATGCCTTCTCATCAGAGAATAATAATATGATGTACTGCGTCTGGATTGTTTTGTCAGATTAAGCAACCCCTTGACCCAGTTCATCTGGCTAATCTGCACATGTGAAAAATGTAAAGTTAACATTAAAACTTAAGTAACACAAAAGAGAGAGATTCCACTTTCTACAGCATACAAAAACAGGAACAAAGAAACAGATAGTAGAACTGTATACATAATAGATGTTTATGTATCTGACAAGTCATAATGCTTTAATATGAGTAGACTTATTTTTCTACTCACATTCTTAAGGTTAAACTTGATTTTCACAATCTATGATGTCAAAAATTGCACTTCTAACAATTTCATACAAAAATTTTTTCCAGTAAGAAGCTTAATCACATCACTCTGAAAACCGATAGACATATTAAGGAAACAATAAGTTCTACTATCAGGTTTCTATATTAACAACTTAACTAGTACTGGGACTTAGTAGGAAACAAATCTTCAGTTTCCAGCTTCACAGGCCACTTGGAAACTCTAGCAGTGATTTTTTTTCAATCAGTCATTCTTTCTGTTACACAAGTCATGCGCCCTATTACTATAAGCAACATGGTAACATTCATATCATTTAGATATGGGATTCAATAAATAAAGTGCCTGAATATAATAAATTGCAAAGGAGAAGTCACAATTATCATATACCCCATTAGTCTTTCTATTTCAATTTCAAAATGAACATACAATGAGTGGAAATGAATGTTGGGGAGATTTTTGTACTGTTCATCAAAGTAGTATGTGGATGTGAATGGTTTGAACTATCTTGATTTCGCAGTGGCGGTATCGAGAAAGATTTAACTAAATTGGAATTGGTCAATGTAACCAGCCAAGAAAGGATTTTGCATACTGTTAGCTCTTTAACAACCACCACAATAGATGACATAATAACAATAGACAAAGTTACACTTGCTGCTCCCTATAACCAGCAAAGCCTTTTAGTGAAAATAATTAAAAAGTATGATCGCATTGTATTTGCCCTAGAATTATTCTTGTTACAATTAAATAAAACAGAGATGATAAATGAAAATATATCAGAGAAGCCGCCTTAAAAAAATGCCAATTCATTTTCCATTGTCAGCATTACATTTCTTTAAAATCAAATCCGCCACCCTTCTCACTTTATACTCTCACCCAGTAGCAGAGCCATCTCGGGCCTAGATGGGGTGTTTCCCCCAATGAATTTCGGTAGCGGTTAGGTTATTTCACCAATAGGCAGCCGGTTCTAAAG
>CAVNYN010204984.1:0-14052 GCA_963692815.1 Nyctanthes arbor-tristis
TTTTCTAGAATAAGTAGATATTCATGAGCGTTAATGGGAAATTCCAGCTTCTAGTTGGAATTTATCATCGGCGCATGTCACACTTCTTGCAAGTTAGAGGTACTAAGAGTGGGTCGTGTCAGACGGTCACAATAGACCATCTGATTTTCCCAAAAAAAAGAAGCATAGTCTATATCTATATCTATATATATTAAAAAAAGACTTTAGTCTCCTCTTTTTTTTCCCCGCCTAAACTAGGTCATTCTTGGGTAGCTATTTGTCTTTTTTTTTTATATATTGGTTTCCATGTAGGAAAATTCCCAATTTGCTAAGTCCACAACATACTGCAATTTTCATCAACAATATTACTTCAGTGGATCTTCTTGAATTCCAATCCTCTCGTCATCTTTAGATCTACTGCCAAGTGGAAGCAATGTGAGCCCATTTTCTACGGCTTTCCTTCTTCAGATATATGCAACTCACTATCCTTCCGTCTGCTTAGCCAATTGGAAGGTGGTTTTCACATCGAAAATCAATCAATGTGAAACCGTAATTGACAATGGTAACCTACTTCGATTCATTCAGTTCCTTCATCTTATTGATTTTAAACGCTTTGAAATATTAATATCTACTATAAAGCTCTAAATCTTCTTCCTTTTGTGGCTATTTATAGCCTAACTGAATTCCTTTGTATATGATATATATATAAATTTTTCCAATATCCGCTCAAAGTTTCTGTGTATACTCCTTTTTTTCTATGGTTCCTCATCACCGTTTGTTGAAGGGTGTAGATGCTAATTTGGAAAAAAAAATACAGCATGATTGGTACGTGTTGTGAGAAAATACATTCCCTGGAAAAAAGAAGAAAAGAAAAAAAAATCTTTGCCAACTGCCAATCTTTTTTTGTTGAGCTGGTCCTTTAAGACCACGAAGTATGATTCTTGGACTTTTTAACTTTTTTGTGTACTTTGCGGAATATGTTTTATTTTGTGTAGATTTTTTGTGTACTCTAAATGTGAGATATGTTATCCGAATTTATAAATCATTTTTTTTATGTAGATGAGTTGTAAAAGTGAATGAATTGCTAAATCACTTTTCTGTGCTCAAGATTTGTGTTTTTGCTACACCAGAACATGAACTTTCATCATCTTTCTTCTTCTTTTTTCTGTTATGAAGAAATGACCTAGATTTTATTTTCCTATGGCAATTTCATGTTTGACTTCCCTCGGTCAAATACATAGCTCCATTGTTTTGTTTTGTGAATGATATACACCTTGCTTAGACTCAATTGGCCTTAACCTACTATGAAAGTAATAAGAAATCCAAGTTTCATAAAAAATAGGTTTGGGTTTGCTACTTCGTCACCTGTCGTTATTTGCTTGATTATGTTACATTTTTTCTCCCATCATTAGGTTGTTTAAAAGGTAGTTCAAGTAAAAACTGGGTTGAAAATGAAGAATAATACAATTAGGCTATATTTATATGTACTTGCTTTTAAAAATTGGAGATACAAGAAATAATGACATCAACTCATTGACGCATTTAAAATACAAAAATTTTAAGGAGACATAAAAATGAGACATGAATAAGTGGACATTGTATATGTGTGCGGATAACGAAAAAGTAGCCATGTGATTATTACCCAATGAATATGTGCCATATGAGAATATCACCTATTAATGTTGTAACACCCTGCGAAATTTCAAAAATCCCATAGCGGCATTTTTGGGATAATACTCAATTATAAGCAATCAGTTAATGAATTTAGTAATCGGACAATTAGTTGTAGCATTCTATAAGAAATTAAGGATACTTTGAATTGCTTTGACAAGGATAAAATGATTGCTTGGATTTATATCGACTATATTCATCGGTTAGTAGCATTGTCAAAAGAATGACAAAGTCTAATTGGGTAGCGAGTTTGGAACCAAATGATTCTTAAACAAAAAATGCGACACTTACACTGGTATAGTTAAAAGTACAAGGACTCAATTATGGAGCATATTAAATTGAAGGATTTATTAGGCAATAAGTAGAAAAATCTAAGGACACTTGGATAGTTTGGAATTCTTCACATGAATAAAAAAATGAAAGAACACTTGGGATTTTTATTGGCAATAATTCTCATGGGCTTCCAATTGGACTTATTTTCATTGGCTATGTATAAACAATCTAGGGACAATTGGAGGTTCTTTCATTGGTGGAATCCAAAGAGTTTTAGAAAATAATTGGGAAATTCTTCCATAAATTAAGGTAGGCTTAGAACACCGTAAAAAAGAATTCTAAAAATCAGTCTTTGTCTTCTAATCAAAGCTTTCTTCATATACATCTAAAATCCCTACTTGGAGATCTACTTTACTTGAGGAATATACAAGGATTTGAAAGTACCTTACATCCTCAAATATCTAGCAATCTTTGAAGGAGTAAAGGTAAGGTGAGTAACTAATGTTTGGGTTCCACTAGCATGCATGTGTTTTAAAAGAAAAACATTTGTTTTTATGGCATATTATGATAATGAATGGCATATTTTCTTGTACATGAACCACTAGTATTGTCCTACCCGTTTTGTATTGATGATGCCTTGAATTGTTTCCACACTATGACTTATCCAATGATCCCAAGATAGGAAAGACTAGTGTGGTGTTGGATTTGAATTGTTAATGTTAATTGATTGAAACTTCGGTAAGGGTCAACCGGGGTTAATTGTGGATCCACTTAATATTGAATTGCTATGGCTACACTTGGCATTGGGAAGGCATTAACGCGTTACGGGTAGTAGGTAATTATAGTGCTTGGGGCCCTAAATTGCATGTAAGAAAGTTTATGCATATTCATGCTTCTTGAATTTGTGAAAGAAATGATTATCTTATAACTTTGTGGTGACCTAGACATTATATTACTCACGGGGTGCCTTGTACTCACTTAGTATTTAATTATTTTTTCGGTAGATGATAAATAGAAGGATCCATGAAGAACAGGCCAAAGAGTGGAGGCTTTCTCGGGATGCAAGTGAGATCATACATGTAGTAGAAACCGATGTTTGGGCATACTATGAAGATGCAACGGTGTTCCTAATGTACTTAGGGACATCTTATGAATTTACTATATATTGTGCATGTACTCTCACCCACCTATACTATGATAAAATTTGGAAAGACAAACACATGCTCCTCTAATGTGATAGGCTAGTGAATTAGTGAAAATAGTGGTATAAATATAAGTATGGACATATGTATATATGAATAAGAAAGGAACATGGCATGTAATAGTATAGGAAAAACTTTTGCTTAGTTTGGAAGCCTCATTTTCCATTAAGAGGCCTCTCGATCTCTTGTACAATTAATAATAAATAGAATGGTTTTATATAGTTGATTGTGCACGCTTATTTTGATATTTACTTTAAACAAGCTTATTCTTGCTTACTATAAACAAACAATTATGATTCATGAGTCATATGAAATTGAAGAATTAAAAGAAACATCACAATGAGTTTTATGAAAATTTAAGAACTTATCGAATTAGCACGTCACGTCCCTTGTTAGTACTTTAACTATTCTAAAATGACAAGAAATAACGAGGGCGTAACAAATGTCACTTTTTCAGGTCTCCCTATAATTGCTCTTTAAAATATATGAATATTTTATATATGTGAGCTAAGCCAATTAGATATATAACTAAAAAGCAAGATTGCATGGGTAAGTCACTAATAAGAAATTCTTTTAACTTCATTCTTGATAAATTCAAGTAGATAAGATGAATCAAACATGATTTTTTATTATTATCATCATCATCATAACAAAAAGATAACAACAATTGACTTTCACTATAAAAAACTTGCTGCTAATATGAGATGTACAAGAATCATCAAGCTTCTCTTGAATGACTATATTTTTCTTTTGTACATGTACTTTCTATTTTTTGATTACTAACTTTGCAAAGTGAAACAAAGAACATGTCAATTCCAACTAGTTTCTTTTGTTTCTAATTACTTGATTTTATAGGCTATCTTTGATTTATTCTCTAATTGTACATCCTAAAAAACTCCTTTTGAATAATTTAACTTTTTATTGATCCAAAGAAGTTCGGATTTAGGGTTGAGGTTAGGAGATTTGGATTTTAATACTCAAGTCTTTGGATTTTGAATTTGATTTTTTTTTTTTTTTTGCATTCAATAGTTTGAAGTTTGCCAAATCCATATATGTGGAGTTTGGGTTGAAGATTTTGAATTTTTTGTTTTAATCAAAAGGGTGGACACTACTCGATGGTTCGGATGTTTGAATTTGGGTTTTAAGGCTTCATGTTTATTGAGTGTTTTAATTGAAATCAGGAAACATTGTTTTGATGGTTAATTTAGGTTGAAGTTTTTTTCCCTTTTTTTCTCTTGCCCATTAAAGCATTGATTTCTATAATGTGAATAGTTATTTAACATCTATGACTTTGTTTTGAAGTTGATTTTTCTCCAAAAGATCTCAACAATTAATGTCATGTTGTGAATGATTTCTGCTAATATTTGTTGGTTTGGATTTCATTAGGGGAATGATATATTCTAGGACTTTGGTCTGTCCTTTTGGCACAAAGGTTAGTGGGAATCTTTCCTGTAGAAGTTGTGTTTCGTATTCACCTCTGTGGTTTTGAGTTGTCACCACCGAAAGATATAGGTGTAATGGAAGGTCGTCTCGAAGATCATTACTAGTTTCTAATGAGTTGGATGTAAGATCGGAAGAGCACACATGCCAAAATCCTAAATTTGATGATTACCAATGGTATTCTGCCTTTTTTCCCCATTTTTTTTCCTTTTTTCCCCATATTAGAGTCTAGAAATTTGCTTCTATAGTCGTATTGGTTGGGGGAACTCCTCTCGGTAAGCAAAAATGCCATGGGCTTGTGCACATAAGTTAAAGGCCAGGGCACCCAATTTAATAGTCTCCAACTAATAGGATAAGTACTGGTGATTAAAATTGCTTCACCTAATCCATATTTCTATTTAATGGAGTAATACTATGATTGTTATGTCATGGCCTCCCTTAAATTGATATATATATATATATTTATTTGTTATATTTTCATTTTTTAGGCCATTATCTATCATCAAATATTTTCATTTGGTTGGATATTTTCATTCACACTGAGTAATATGAATCATGTACTAGGAAAATAACATTTTCTTGAAGAAACAATTTCCAGAGCATGTTGAACATTCTTCGGTAACTGATTGATTTTCCTATTTGCTTTTCATTGATATAAAAAAATGTGCCATTTTTCATTGTAATGGCATTCGTCATTGGTGCTCCCTAGGAAATTTCACTGTTTTTGGCAACTTAAAATTTTTAAATTTTGGTTTAAAATTGACAGGTTTCTGACGTATATTGGCATGTACGAAGTGATTGAAGAGTTGACCAGGTCTTCAAAAGTTTCTGTTTCACTTGATGATAGTTTGATGTTAGGTGAAAATAGTCCAACTTGACTTTGCTGAAGGGCGCTATGGGTGTATATTTTAGTCGCACAATGTTAAGTGTTATACTTTGCAAAATACGATTTAATATACTGAGTATGTAATTGGTTACAATATCATATATTATAAAAATATCAATGGATGCTGTTTGTTTTTAGATCAACGAATCCAATGATAATGAAAATAGTTGCTTAGATAATATTTATTTAGAATATGGTTGGTTTGATTCAAGTATGTTGCATTGTTCTTTGATTTTTTTAAAGTATTTATATATGATTATGAGTTTATTAGTATTTATTTTTTTGTACATTTAATGGCGCGAAATTATTTAACTTTCTAAATATTAGTATTTTTTGAAAATATTCTTCCCGTGCAACGCACATGTGCAACATTAATATTCCTTAATTATGTAAAGTGTTCGCAAAACTCTGTATTTGTCAAGTTACCCTGATTAATAATTAACTAGAACCTATGCGATGCACATAGGTAGAGATCTACTAAAAATGTCATACATCAACAGTAGTGTAGTAAGGAGTTAATGCTTGATATCTTAAACGAATTTAAAAAATATAACCTGCACAAACTTAATGTGGATTGTGGCAAATAGTACGCAACAACAAATTAATACAAATAATAAGTGAACACTGGTGCTTATTATACATAAGTAGGAAAATCATCTAAAAATACAGTTTATAAAATAACTATGATAACCCAAAAAAAGACATCAAATAGAAAATTGATAACAACATTGAACCATCTATGAGAATTGTAATTTTAGGAGTCAAGCTGACAATGCTACTCCTTGACATGTACGACCTGTAATGTGATCAAAGGAAATATTAATCAAACGAATTATATACCATTGCGATTAATGTGAAAATGTGTACTAAGAATAATAACTACTATAGGTTGATAGTTACTCAATCCACTACACATTACATAAAGGGCAACTGATATGTTGGAGGTGGTAGCTGCGTTGTTGTGGTGGTAGTAGTATTGATAACATTGGTTGTGTTGTGATCGACGAATCACAACTTGCCGGAAATGTAACTCAACGGTAGTAGTGTGACTTGTGTTTTTTGTGACTCGTCGACGGTGTTGTGGCATGTTTTTTGGTGACTCGTTGTCTAACGGTTTGTGACTCGTGGCTCGCTGTCTAGCAGTTATGACTCGTTGTTCAGCAATCGTGACTCGCTATGTGACGATTGTGACTAGGTCAGAGCATCAGACCGGTCGGGCTGGGTTTGGATCCAACCCTAACCCGACCCGACAGTTACTCGGGTTTCGAATTTCAGAACCGAGTCAGACCCGACTCAACCTGAGTCAACTCGGGTTGACTTGGATCGAGTTAGTTCGCGGTTTGGGCCGCTGAACAACCCAAAATAAAAAAAAATCGGCCCATTATTGTAAAGGCCCAAATTCATTTGCCTCTCTATACTCCCAAATCCCAACCCTAATTCTTTCATTCCCAACTTGGACGCCCCCAAGCCTTCAGTGAATAAGTGAAATGTAAATCGTCCACGTTCCAACATTCAAAATCCCACAAACACTGTGCGAATCATCCAAGTTCCAAGATTCAAAATCCCACAAACACCACATTCTTGTCAGTGAATTTGCTAAATACACTTTATCGCACATTTTTTCACAAAAATCAGAGGGGAAAAAAAGAGCAAATGAAGCTAGGACCGCGGCAGCAGCGTGCGGGATAAGATGACGATGGGCAATAGCAACAGCACAGTGGCAGTGCACGAAGAAGCAGCACCAGGGCAGTGACTACGGCAGCGGATCGGCAGTGGATCAGTGCAGGAATTTGGAATTGAGGATATCTAGGGTTCTTGAGAGTGTCTTGAGTGAAATAATGAAATATGATGAAATTTGTCAAATTGAATGCAAATATGTAATTAAGTAAACACGATTTTATTAAAGCAAAAAAATACAAATAAAAATAAATAAAAATCAGGTTACTAGGGTTTTAACCAGGTTGACCGGGTTTCACCGAGTCAACCCGTCACCCGACTCGACCCGTTGATGGCTTTGACCTAACTCAACCCGACCTATGGTGGGTCGGGTTGTTGGGTTTCCAAATCTGATGCCCAGCCCTAGTTGTGACTTATTATGACTTGCCGGCCGTTGTGACTCACTGTGACTTTATGACCACCTGATTTTGTAAAACAATTCTATACCTACCTTATTTGTGAATAGTGTAAATTTTTTGTTTGTATTTGTGTAATGTCCCCCTTTTACAACACAATTTCTCAGCAATTTTACTGCAGAAGATGGATTTGGACGTATTTTTCTAGGGGTTTGTTATTTTAAGGGTATTTTTCTAAGTATCTCTTACATTAGTAAGGGCATATATCTATATTGAATTGGATACAATTTTCTAGGTCTGGATGTTTGAGTTCCAGTATTAGAGTCACCAACAGACCAAATATTTCAGTTCGAGTTCGGTCTTGAAAACGGCAAGCCCGTTCCGGGTCGGTCTCGATTCGTGCTTAGGTAGCACTTTGGGTTTTGTTCGAATCTTTCGAGTACCTAACGCATATTATATGAACGTCTAAATAGCAAAAAGAAACACTTAAAATGAATAAAAACAATATAAAACTTATTATATATATATATGTATATATAAATAAAATACATTTAAGTAAAAATGATAATTGAACATTAATGCAATAAAGTTAACAATTAAGTACTAATATTTAGCTAGTTTTATTTATTTATACCAGTTAAACCACCCGTACATTGTACGGGTAGAAAAACTTATTAAAATATATTATTAGATAGTTGTAGATTTATTATACGATATTCACACATCTGTACAAAATATAAAAACACAAGTATACATTAATTGAACCAATAAGATAAATGAACTTAATAATCATGAAGTTCAAGATCGTTGATAAGACAATTCAAACAGAAAAATATGTTATAATTTACATTTAACTTATTAAGTTCTACCAACCCGAGATACCATATTTTATACAAAATCTTAACTTTCAGATATCATATGTTTAAAGCGATATCATATATGGAGTTGTTTGCGAAAAGAAGCAACTTTTCTCTCACAATTAGAGGTGGGCGAAAAACCCGGTAACCGGCTAAATCGGACCGACCCGAATTGACTCGGGTCAGTTTGGGCCAATTTTTGACGATTTTGGGCTGGTTTGCGGGTTATATTTGTCCAAACCGAGCCATTCCGGTTCGGTTCTCTGTTTTGTCTGGGCAAACCGGTGAAAACTGGTTGAAACTGAACCGGTCAAACCCGGCTCGGTTAAAACCGGTTTAAACCGGTCAAAATTTTTTTTTTTTGCTTGAAATTTGAAAACGTTTCCAGCCTTATTTCACAAATCACAAATTCACAAATATCACAATACATTATCAAATACTACCACTTTCTTCAACCTTTCAATCACAATTCAAAAATAAGAAATAACAATTCAAACACAAAATTTGAAACCCCAATTTCATACCTACCAGGCTACCACTTTCTCCAACCTCACAATCACAAATAAGAAATAACAATTCAAACACAAAATTTGAAACCCCAATTTCATCCCTGCCGCCGCTGTTTTGTTGAGTTTCACCGCCGCCGCTGCTCCTGATTCGCCATGTCCGCCGCCGTTACTGTTGCTTGTTTGCCCCATCTAGGTTTGCCCCATCCAGGTCCGCCGTTGCTTTGCCTCCGCGCTGCTGTACCTCCGTCGATGCTGCTGTATCCACGCTGCTGTGCCACCGTTGATGTCGCCGTCCCCGCCTTCGCTAACCTCCGCTCTTATCCCTCTCTCTACCTACTTGTTACTTGTATGAATAAAACCCTAGGACTAAATCCCTCCCAAATATCTCTCCGGCATGAAAATGGACTTAAAGTAAAAGAGGCCTCAAAATGGGCCTAAACATTAATCTTTAAAAAAAAAAAAAAAAGAGAAAGCCAACCCGAAACCCGACCCGACCCAAACCAACTTACAATGGATCGGTTTGGATCGGGTTATTTGGCCTGTCGGGCCGGTGTCGGTTCGGAAATCTCCAAATCAACTTTAAGGCGGGTCGAGCTCGGGTCCGAGCCAAAACCGGCCCGACCGACCCGACGTCTAAGCCTACTCACAATAGGGGAATAAATTTTCAAAACTAATTAATCTAGAAATTAGGAGGCAAAAAATGAAATGAGATATGCCTCACATTTTAATTAATTTGAAAATAGAAGAAATCCTAATAGTAAGAATGGCTATGGGGCGGGTTTTGGTCGGATACGTCTCCCTATTACCTCGCCCCGTTTCTACCAACTTTACCCTATACTTGACCTGTACTTGTTTGAATCGGGTAAGAGGTAGGGTAGTTCGGGTAGGTTAAGTAAAAAATACCCGTTATCCGTCTAATTTTCAAAAATCCTAATAAAACTAAAAAATAAAAAAGTGTAAAATGTATAAAAAAAAATAAATCTAATAACATTAAACTCACCAACACACGATAGAGATGGTAAATGAACAAATTAAAAGGGATTAGAGTTTGTTTTGGAATTGACCTTTCATATTTGATATTTTAATTTATTAGTAAAAAAGTTTAACAAAAAAAGGGGGTAAAGTGGAAACAGCTTGAGTGCTAAATTTAATTGTCACAGTACAAAAGGTATTGACACTTCTTTCTTATATATATATATATATATATATATATTTCAATTTTATTATAGTTTTTACCTTAAGCTTATAGCATTGTCAAATAAAAGATAAAAAAGAGTTTGTCATGTAGTCACCACGGAGCATGTATAAAGAAACTAGTGAAACTCTCATTAAAGGAATTATTTTTTCTTTTTTTTACATATCTTATACAAATTTAGAGCCTTTTTTTTTTTTTTGGGGGGGGGGGGGTTGTGATTGAAGGAAACAAGTGCAGTAAAGATGTGATTGTAAAGTGAATGAGGTGCTTTCATGGATTTTGGTAGAACTAAGGTCAGAAATTTGAACTCAAACTCAAAGTCCATCCAAACCCGTAAAGACCAAAATTTCTATTTGCTGGGGCTCGATTCTCTTTATGGTGTAAAAATTGGGGAAATTATAATGAAAAGAGAGATAGAATGTGTATTGAAAATGTAAAAATATTTGAAATATGTTATTATAATTGAGTTGTTATCAAATTAAATAGTTAAATTAGTAGTGAGTAAAATTATAAATTGCGGCAATAATGAGAATCAAACAAACATTTGAATAGTATTGGTTTTTTGCGGTCCTTCTAGGAAGACATATCTGTCTCTGAGTTCAGAGACAGGTCTGTCCATGCGGCCGCATAGTTCCGCATAGACAGATCTGTCTCCAATTTTATTGTTTTTTGCCCGGGCCTACCCCTATGTTTTTAGGCCAAAAATTTTTTTTATTTTATTTTATTTTTTATCTCCCACCCTACGCCGCCATTTTGCACCTCGCCGCGGTTTCTTTTTCGGCGTTCAACACTCCTGAAACACGCACGGACGGATTCATATAACGTTAAAGCTCTAGGAAACTGGAAATAGGACTCGAAGCAAAACCTTCGAATTCGAACGGCTCTCAGCCGCACGGGAACTGGTGAACGGTCGCCGTCCGTTAGCTCTTCTCGTCATCGTCTCGTCGGTCGAGTCTCCCATTTGGCCGCCTCAGGTAAGCTAACCCTAATTCCCAAGTTCCTAATTCCCAATTGGCGTTTGGAAATTGCTTATGTTCTTCACACTTAATTTTTTTTTTTTGTGCTTTTTTGAGCTTGTCAATTTATTCTTCCTATGAATTAGCCTATTTCTCAAGATGAATCAGGCATACATGATGAATTAGGATTTAGGCATAAAGGAATCCAATCTTTTCAATAAAAAGTTACGTATGAGAACGTGTACATTGCTGGAATTTTTACATGGCATACTTATGAATCATTGGATGATATTTGGTCAAGAACCAATGTACTGAATTATTATGAAGCTTTTCATTTGCTAGAATTTTTACATTGCTGGAAATTTTAAACTATTTTCACCACTTAACCATTATAGCACATAAGTACAGCTTATTGAACAGAGGATACTGTCTAAGCTTATATTTGGGTTGTGTTTTTCTTTTTTTATGATTAAAAGAAAAAATTGGGATCTAGTTGCTTGAATCCATTTGCACTTTGAGAATTATGAATTGAGTGATATGAACTTATGGACTCAAATATATTGTTACTTATAGTCATCTTTGGTTTTGCTTAATTATTTTTATTGGTACTTGTAGGACAATTGAATTAGAAATAGTTATACGTCGTGCCTCTGAAATATGAATCCAGATATCAGAAAAGGAAATAGCTTTAATTCTTGGATCACTGAATCTCTTAATTTTACAAATTTCTGTCCAATCTTCACACCCCTAAGCCCATTCTGTGTCTCTGCCTCTATACCTTCTTTCCTTCTTTTTTTTTTTTTGGTTAATTAATTGAATCTCTTTGCCACTATCATTCAATGGTTGAATGATACTTTGATTGTGTATATTGAGAAAGATGTTTTTGACACTATTGATAATGAGTAATAATTTTACAAGGTCATGAAATTATGAAACCGCATTGGGTACATTTGTAAAAAGGTCATACAGTTTGGTAACTGTGTTTTGCTATTAACAGTGGAAGGGGAAAGTGTAGTGTTGGGATGTTGCTTTCTTTTCTACCTGTTGCTTGCTAGATACTTTGTAAGTAAAATGTGTTGCACACACATGTTTATGAAATTTTTATTGTGGATACTCGTTTAAAAAGGTCTAGCTCTGTCACTGTTTGCAGGTACTAGAAATAGCAATTATAAAATGGATGCCCAGGCAAAGAAGAAAGCCTTGTTTCGTGCAAAATTGAATGCTCAGAAGCAGGAAAAGCAACGAATTGATTCTCCTCTTGCAAGGTATTAAACTATTTATTGACTCTTATAGTACATACATTATGTGAATATTGAAGTGATGCTACTGACTGGATTACTTTTATGATAGGAGAAATAATTTTTTGGAGATGTCACAGAAATTTTTTACTCTTCTTAAACATTTGTTTTTCTTTGCTTCACCGGAATGGGATGCAGAACATCTTATGTTTATGATGTGTGTGTACATTTCTATGTATTTGCATTTCCTTTTGTTGAAAATAAGAGAATAGTCTGAACTCTATCATGTATGTTTTGCATATGGGAGAATATATATCCTAATGAAAATTGGGATTAAGGCTGTTGATTAATGGCTTGTATTCTACATGTATAATTTGTTCTATTTGATAAATTTTAATTGTCAAATCTGGCTCTTTTTATTGAAGTGTTCATAGAAGAACTAGGAAATCCTTGAATTGAAATTTTTAGTGACACTAAAATTGATTGATTCCATGTCAAACTAATTAAATGTTATGCTTAAATGTAGGTATAATGAACATGATCAACTGGTCTGTCGAGTTTGTGATGTTGTTATCAAGTCTGAGTCTCTTTGGCCTGCACACCAGGCTTCTCGTAAGCATCACGAGGTAACATTTTCATTATGCCAGTCATAAATGTTTGAATCAATTTTATGGGTGTGAAGTTGTATGAGAGATGAAATGAGAGCTTATTTGACAGAGTGTGCCTGCAATGCTCCAATTTTAGACTTTTACTGCTTAATGGGTGAAGTAACATAACTTTCTAGTGTAAAGATCTACAAGAAGTAGATAGTGTGATCAATATGGTAGTATTGTAAAGGACGGAAATAACTAGGTATGAAAAGACTATGAAGCCAATGAGGGGGGAGTGAATGCATTTCACAAAGAACATATTATGCTACCTTTGGACATTCCTGCATCTGACTTAAATGTAAAAGTCGATGATCCTTCATGTCCTTTTCTTTGGTTCTACATTTTTTATAATTATACATCATCTGGGCTTTTCAGTTAACTATAGTTTATGTTACTCATAGAATCAGACTCCATTTCCCCTACTTATCTCACTTTTTTTTGGAATTTTTGTTATAACTAGTACCCAGAAAGTAAGAACCGGAAGTGGTGGTTTTCGTCTTTTGCATAGCTTTGTTGGTTGTACCGTGTTTCATGATTTTGCAAAAAGAAAATCTTCACTTTTGCATTGATCTTGGGCTTGGAGCTGAATTGGTATCTTCTTGCAGATGTTTCTTGTAGCACATGTTTCTTATCTTTACGTCGCTTAATAATTGAACATGCTCCAATACTTTTGTTTGTTCAGGCTGTCAACAATCTCAAAGCTAATGCTGCTGCACTAAATCGAGCAAATAATTCTAAATCGGTTCCTCCTAAAGAGTTGCCTAATTCTAACCCTAGCTCTGAACATCGTCGTGAATTGCATGAGAAGAGTGAATGTTCAACCGCGTCGCATGGACACAGATCATCATCATCTCTTCCTCCCGACTTCTTTGATAAAACTGAGGCAAAGAAGCAGAAAAAGGGTTAGAATTTGAGAGTTTGATTTTACTTTTTTATGCTTTCTTTATGACTGTGGAGGAGTAACTATTTGGATTTGATTGCGGTATATCTATAATGTTATGTGAATGTGAATTTCAGAAAAGTGGGATAGGATAAGTAATGATGTACTAATTTCCAGATGAATGATGGTCTGAGAATGTAACCTTATGAGACTCCCCCCTTTTTTGGGAGTGCATGTGTATCTT